>JAODAL010003069.1:0-180952 GCA_025379985.1 Phyllomedusa bahiana
ATCTCATTTAACGGCGTCCCGCCCCATTCCCTGTCCTTATTGTCTGCTTTTGAATGTCCCCTGTTGCCATGGGAGAATTCATTAAGAAGAATTCTCTTGTCTTGACTACTGCAACATCCTTCTTTGTGGCCTCCCAGCTAGCACCCTCGCTCCCCTCCAATCCATCCTTAACTCTGCTGCCCGTCTTTCCAACCTTCCTCGCTACTCCTCTGCCTCTCCCCTCTGCCAATCCCTTCACTGGCTTCCCATTGCCCAGCGAATACAGTTCAAGTTACTAACCATGACCTATAAGGCTCTCCATGACCTCTCTCCTCCATACATCTCTGCCCTAATCTCCAGATACTTCCCCCCACGCCACCTCCGCTCCTCTCAGGACCTTCTTCTCTGCTCTCCTCTTATCAGCTCCTCACACAACCATCTCCAAGACTTCTCCCGTGCTTCCCCCACGTTCTGGAACTCACTGCCCCAACCCATCAGAGACTCCCCCACCTTCCAAACAGTTCATGAAGCAGACGTATGCATATGAAGAAAATAGCAAAATTTATTAAAGACTTAAATACAAGCGTAAAAATGTATGACGTATGCATACGTCTGCTTCATGAACTGTTTGGAAGCTGAAAGCGGGAAGGGAGAAACCGCTCTGCACAGAAGTACATGCGGCTACAAATAGAGGCTTTGTGTCCTCCGTTTAAATATATTACCCGAAATCTGTTATTATAAGTCTCCCCCACCTTCACCAGGTTCAAAAGCAACCTGAAAACACATCTCTTCAGGACTGCCAATAACCTACAATAACCCTGCTGCCACTGTACTACCCCACAAACATGTCTGCGCCTCACCTTCTGTCTCTCTCTTCCTCCACTGTAGATTGTAAGCCCTCGCGGGCAGGGCCCTCACTCCCTCTGTTCCAGTCATAAGTCTTTCACTGTTATCATTGTACTTGTTATGTTATGTATGTAACCTCCCTTTTTGAATGTACAGCGCCCTGGAATCAATCGCGCTTTAAAATAAATAAATAATAATAAGGGTAATGAACTAGGAATCCCCTGCAGTAAAGACAAGATCCCTGTATAGAGGTTAAAGGTTGAAAACCAGGGGGTTCCTTATACTCTGCTCCTTTATGTAAGTAAGAGCCATTGCCTGTTGTTTATGGAGTGAGCACCGTGCCCCCTTACTGACTCTATCCCCTAAGTATATGGCAAATATTGGTAAGGGGTTAAAGAAATGTGTGCACCAATCTGTCATACATTACCCTCCGCTCTGCACTTGCCTCTTACGTTTTTCTCTCATGAGTCCATTCATCTATTTTTCCTAGCACTTTCCTTCTTAAGTGTCATCTATTAGGACTGTGCGCACAACCAGCGCACAATGGAACAGCGAGCGGTGAGGATCAATATTTGTGTGGAGAGGAGTGAGGGCAGATTTCACGCTTGTCGGTAAAACACAATTCCCACAAGAAAAGTAAGGAAAAACCCAGGTGACGGCTCACACTCCTGCGTGCGGGGAGCGCAGTCCCAACGTTCTGGGTGGATTGGGGTGAGCTGGTGGCTAAACACTGCTAATGCCACAGTAAATACCGCACCGTGCATGCCGCTCTGATGCTGATGTATACAGGGGCACCACTGCTACTGATATACTACACCTGAGCCTGCCTGACACACAGCGTTACCTATATCCTGCATACCCATTTTCCATGCCAGAAGGTCTATCTATCTATCTATCTATCTATCTATCTATCTAATCCATTCATCCATCCAGCTATCTATCTATCTATCTATCTATCTACAGTTGAAACCAGAAGTTTCCATACACTATATAAAAAGCCCCATCTGCAGGTTTTTCTCACTCTCTGACATGAAATCAGAATAAACCTTCCCCGTTTTAGGTCAATTAGGAACCAGATTATTTAGATTTACCAAATGCCAGAAATAATGAGAGAGAATTTAAGGCATTTTTATTACTTTCTGCAAAGTCACAAGTTTCCATACATTTCATTAGTATTTGGTAGCCTTGCCTTAAACTGTTTGGGCTTGGGTCAAACATTTTGGATCCTTCCACAAGCTTCTCACAATTGTTGGTAGGAATTTTGGCCCCTTCCTCCTGACAGAACTGGTGTGACTGAGCCATGTTTGTAGGTCGCCTTGCTCGCACCGGCCTTTTCAGCTTTGCCCATACATTTTCAATAGGATTGAGATCAGGGCTTTTGTGATGGCCGCTCCAAAACATTGACTTGGTTCTCCTTAAGCCACTTTGTAACCAGTTTGGCAGTAGCTTCGGGTCATTGTCCATTTTAAGACCCAATTCCTCCTAAGCTTTAACTTCCTGGCTGATGTCTTGAGATGTTGCTTCAGTATTGCCACATAATCTTCTTTCCTCATCTATTTTGTGAATTCTACCAGTTCCTCCGGCAACAAAACAACCCCCACAACATGATGCTGCCACCTCCATGTTTCAGAGTTGGGATGGTGTTCTTCGGATTCCAAGTTTCTCCCTTTTTACTCCAAACATAACGATGGGCGTTATGGCCAAACAGTTACATTTTACATTCGTTAGACCACAGGACATGTCTCCAAAAATATAGGTCTTTGTTCCTGTGCATTTGCAAACATTAGTCTGGCTTTAATATGTTTCTTTTGAAGTAATGACTTTTTCCTGGCAGAGCGGCCTTTCAGCTCATGTTGATACAGTACTCATATCACTGTGGATAATGACACAATCTTACCAGCTTCCACCAGCATCTCCACAAGGTCTTTTGCTTTTGTTCTTGGGTTGATATGCACATGTCAGACCAAAGCCCTGTTTCATCTCTGAGACACAGAACCGTCTCCTTCCTGAGTGGTATGATGGCTGGACATTCCCATCTTGTATTTACTTGCATATAATTGTTTTTACAGATGAACGAAGAACTTTCAGGTATCTAAAAATTGCACCCAAGGATGATCCAGACTTGTGTAAGTCCACAATTCTCTTCCTGATATCTTGGCTGATTTCTTAGACTTTCCTATGATGTTACACACAGAAGCAGTGTGTTTCTGGTGTGCTTTAAAATACATCCACAGCTGGTGTTCCCCAAATTAACTTAGATATTAGATCTTAGTCAAAAGCTTTCCAAAGCCCTACATGTTCAAAAGGGCCCTGCCCCCAAATTTTTTTAAAGGCAAGGGTAATCCAAAGGAAATGGAAATTGTGATTTTGCTGAAAGAAAATAAAATGTTTTTAAAAACCCCTCTTCCTTTTTTTTATTCTGGCTTTTGGGAAATTTTAAATGTTTTTTGGTTCCTAATTTACCTAAAAGGGGAAAAGGGGTTTATTTGTTTTCTTTGTCAGAGAGTGAAAAAAACCCCTTCAAAAGTGTTTTTTTAATTTTGTGGATGGAAAATGTCTGGTTCCCCTGTATCTTTTCACAAATTTTTTATAATCTATCTATCTATCTATCTATCTATCCCATATCAAACTATTATCTATCTATCTATCTGTCTGTTGTCTGTCTGTCGTCTTTTCTATTCTATCTATCTAGCTGTCTTTTCTATCTCAATCTATTTTTATTTAATATCATTTATCTATCTTTTCCTATCTCCCTATCTATCTCATATCTATCTTCAAATCTATTTTTCTATGTTTTCTATCTATCAAAAGGGTATGTTTCACATGGCGAAATTTGGGTGGCGCTTACAGTACACACTGCAATTAGGGCCATTTTGTTTTGGGATTGCAGTGATGGGCCCTTTACTCCCGAGCACGGGGCGGGGGGGGGGGGGGGGGGGCCGGGGCCCCTTTAGACATGAAATTTACTCGGGGCGTTGTGGCTTGAAAATTTTTTACACCCCCGGGGCCCCAAAACTTTAAATTAAGGTCCCCCCCTTTTTGGCCCTGTAGTAATGGGTTGGACCCCCTTTTTGGCCTTAAAAACTCCCTTTCAACTTGGGTGGCAAGATTCCAAAAGGGTTTGTTGCAACGTTCCCTCAATTGGTCCCAAGGGGCCCAAAAGTGCCAAAAAAATTTTTCCCCCACCCCATGACCCCCCCACCACCCCCCAAAGCCCTGGAACCTTTAAAACCAGGCGGGATGGTTCCTGCTTTATGTTGTTGACCCCCAAATTCTGCCCCCCTAAAAATCCAAATTTTGGGGCAGCAAAAAATCCGGGGACTCATCAGACCGGGCAACGTTTTTTCCAATTTTCAAACTGCCCAAAATTTCGAGGGAGCTTGGGAAAAATTGGGAGCCTCATTTTCCTGTTCTTAGCTAAAAAGGAGGGGGAAACCCGGTGTGGTCTTCTGCTCTGTACCCCATCTCCCTAAAATTTGGCCTTACTGTGCGTTAGAATGCTTTTCCCTGCCTCCCTTGGTTTAACGGGGGGTTTTTTTTGAGTCACTTTTGCCTTTCTTTTCAGCTCGAACCAGTCTGCCCTTTCCTTTGCCCTCTGGAAATAAACCAAGGTTTTTCCCCCCCACGGGACTGCCGCTCCCCTGGATGTTTTTTTTTTTTTTTCCCGGCCCATTCTCTGTAAACCCTAAAGAGGGTTTGTGCGTGAAAATCCCAGGAGATCAGAAAGTTTTGAAATACCGGGACCGCCCTTCTGGCACCCAAAAACCATGCCACGTTCAAAGGCACTCAAAACACCTTTTTTCCCCCTACTTTATGCTTGGTTTTAACTGCAGGAGATTGCTTGACCATGGGCTTACATGCCTTAAATGCAAGAGTTGCCCCCCATGTGATTGGGTGATTAGAAAATTTAAATGTTAAAGCATTGGGGCAGGTGGGAAACCAAAAAAAGTGGGGGAGTGTAATGGCATTTTTCTCCCCCCGGGGTACAAAAAAGGCATATTGTATGTGCGGGGGGATAGGGAATCCCTAGTTCTCTATGAGACCTATGGGGTTACCGTTAAATTTCGCGTAAAAAAACACCCCAATTTCTCCACGGAAAAAAGAGCGGGCCCAAAAAAAGCCCTGTGAACTTAAACCCAAGGGGAAAGTTTACACGGCTAAATGGGACATAATTTGTTTCCGGAATTAAGCGCCTAGTGCGCAAATTACGGGTGGGGTTTCGTCCCATCATTACGGTAATTTCCCCATTCTCATTTTAAAAAACTAAGGATTTCGTCTCCCCCCCTGCTCGGGGAAAACCGCCGCGGGGGGAGATAGGTTGCATGTGAAAAAAATGGGCGTAAAAACCCCCGTGGTAATTGGGTAGTCTATGGGCCCCCCCCAGGTGGGGGCCCCCAAACCCCGCCCCCCCCTCCCGCCCCCGTCCACCGGGAAAATTTCGGGGGGTAATTAAAGCCCCGCAAATAAGCCGTTGGAAAACCCCCCCTAAGTGCCAAAACCCAAAACTTATTATTTTTAAAAAACTGTATATAATTTTAAATTTAAAAATGTATTTTAAAATTTCAACATAAAGGGGTTAATGGGCGAATTTTATGAAAACTCGCCCGTCGGGGCGGGACCTTTCCGCCGGGTTTTTTGGCGAAATTTGCCCCCCTTTATTTTGTCGGGAAATGGGGGGGGCGCTCATTTCATTTTCCAAAGTAAATTTCCCCGCACCTCGGGCCCAAAGTGTTTTGGGGGCATTTCGGGGGGGCTTGGGGGGCCCGTGCGGGGCTGCGCCTCATATTCGCCGTCCGGGGAGGTGCGCTCATACATTTCGGGGAAAAATCCACCGCGCCTCGGGCAGTGTATGGGGGGCCCCAGTGCGGGGGCTTAAACGCAGAAGGGTTCGCCGAAAATGTGTTCCCTTCGAGACAACTGGAAAAAAGCGAGAAAAACATTAAAGATGTCTGTGCGGAGTATGAAAAAAAAAATCGCCTTTTATAAAGGCAGAAAACATTCTCAGAAAAAGAGCTCAAACTCAAAAATAAAAATACATAAAAAAAAAATCACTTTCCAAAATCTGAACGGCGCAATATCAAGAATTCGGATATTGGAAATTGCGGGAAATACAGTAATTCAAATTCTGAAGCTATTCTCATTGGTCGGCAGAAACGGCCAATCAGAATAGGAGCGACAGTGAACCATTAAAACCTATGGAGAATATTGACCAATCAGAATCAAAGTGCGGGACATTTCAAAGGTCTCAGCGCTTTATCTGATAATGTTTAACTTAATAAAAATTATTTTTTTATTCATACTCCATGCCGCACGGCGCTGAGCGCAGAGATTGCATTGCGCCGATCTCTCCATAGACTACAATGGAAGAAGTAGCTCGCGCTCTGATTGGCTGGGATAGCCAAGCCCCCGCTAGCTCAGCCAATCAGCTCTTTTCTGCATTTTTACTGTATTTTGAACTGCCCCGCCTTTTATTCTGATTGGTCAATATTTCTCCATAGGCTATAATGGGTCCCTGTCGCTCCTATTCTGATTGGCCGAGATAGCCAAGCCCCCGCTAGCTCAGCCAATCAGCTCTTTTCAGCATTTTTACTATATTTTGAACTGTCCCGCCTTTTATTCTGATTGGTCAATATTTCTCCATAGGTTTTAATGGTTCACTGTCGCTCCTATTCTGATTGGCTGGTTTCTGACGACCAATGAGAATAGCTTTTTAGAATTTGAATTACTGTATTTCCCGGCAATTCCCAATATCCTAATTCTTGATGTAGCGCCGTTCTAGATTTTAGGAAAGTGATTTTTTTTAATATATTTTTTATTTTTAAGGTTTGAGCTCTTTTATGAGAATGTTTACCGCCTATATAAAGGCGATATTTTCGGAAACCTACTCCAGCTGCACGGAGCGGAGCGCCGAGACTTCTGATACTATCTTCTATGTTTCCTCGCATGTTCCGTTCTTGCTTCACTTCGCCTCCGCCGGAGCATTTAGACCAAAATAAACTAGGTCTGCCTGTCGGAGCTGCCGAGCGCTGCACTGCGCCTCGCTTTGCCGACTCGCCATCGTACATGCCTCGGAGTTTTTGAGCGCGCCGCGTCCCGCCCGGAACGCCTACAGCGTGCCCACACCGCGCCCATTGCCCGCCCCTTCATGCGGGGCGCAGCCGAAAGTGGCGAACGCTGCGCCTAACATCGCATCCCTGCCTCCGCCAGGGGGAATCGGGCCGGGAGGTGCAGGTTACGCCTGAAAACAGGCGAAAAACACGATCATACATGTTGCCCTATACTTTTAAAAAAAAAAAAAAGAAAAAAGCAGGTAGTTAAAAAAAAAAACCACATTTAGGAAAGATGTAAAAATATACCACATAACTGATGGTAAATATATAGTAAGAGTATAAATCCCCAATTAATTCAAACAAATTTCATGCATGTCTCATATAAAAATAACACAATTTCCTTAATAACAATACTGTATAATGGGATATAAATAAATATATCAAATATGTGTTCATAATATTATACATTAACTAGCATAACAATAGTAACATAATCATGTGACATATAATTCATAGAGATATATGGGGATCATTAAAGTACTGAGTGCATAAATATAAACATAGCAGGGTAGAGATAGGGTATGTTCACACGGCGTCTTCTGGTGTGTACCTGTGAGCGCCGGAAGACGCCGTGTGATCAGCGCATTCTTCTAAGGGGCCGGCACTCGCTTTCTTTGCCTTTCCTCCTGAAAAGCTTCCCCAGGCCCACCATGCCCTGGGACCAACTGAGGGTTTCCTCTGCTCCCCTCTGGCAAGTCCATACCTGGGTATTTTCATCTGATTTTTTCCCTTCCTTGCCTGAGTCTATGTTGACATCAGGAAGCAGACCACCTCCCCAAACCCTAGAGCTAACACAGACTAAGGCCAGGAAGGAAAGCAGACTGAAACTGACCCCCAAGGGAGCAGAGGAGGCCCCAGGTGGGCCCCTGAGAACAGCAGGCCTGGGGCTCCTTTTCAGTGAGAAAGGCAGAGAAAGAGAAGTGGAGAGCCATCTGCAGTAACTGCATACCTCCCAAGTGTCCCTATTTTGGAGGGACAGTCCCTATTTTTAGACCTTGTCCCTCTTAGCTCTATAAATGTCCCTCTTTCTCATTTGGGAAATAGATTTGTATCAATAAACTGACTATAGTGTTTTAAAAAGTATCTGATTTCATCCTCGCTGTATATTGCGTAACAACTTACTTAATATTTCCTCACTGGATACAATGCAATCCTGAAAATGTCTCCCTTTTTGACTATCTAAAAAAGTTGGCATGTATGTCTTTGGGCGTGGTTAGAGGCATGGCCTAAAAGCCGGGAGGTATGAGTAACTGTACGGTTGGCCCCAAAAATTGAATCTACTGGTGAGTCCCAAAGATCCACTTCGATGGTAAGCCCCAAGAGTCACCTCCACTGGTGGGCCCCAAGAATCCACTTCAATGGTGAGCCCCAAGAATCAATTCCACTGGTGGGCCCCAAGAATCAATTCCACTGGTGGGGCCATAAGAATCACACTTCAATGGTGAGCCCCAAGAATCAATTCCACTGGTGGGTCCCAGGAATCGACTCCACAGGTGGGCCCAAAGAATCAACTCCACTAGTGGATCCCAAGAATTAATTTTACTGGTGGGCCCAAAGAATCAACCCTGCTGGTGGGCCTCAAGAATTGACTCCACTGGTGGGCCCCAAGAACATCCTTACTGGTGGACCCCAAGAATCAACTCCACTGGTGGACCCCAAGAATCAATTTCACTGGTGGGCCCCAAGAATCAACTCCACTGGTGGGCCCCAAGAATCAACCCCGCTGGTGGGCTCCAAGAATCATCTCCACTGGTGGCTCCCAAAAATCACCTCCACTGGTGGCCCCAAGAATCAACTTCACTGGTGGCCCCAAGAATCAACTTCACTGGTGACCGCCAGAATCAACTCCACTGGTGGGTCCCAAGAATCACCTCCACTGGTGGGCCCCAAGAATCAACTCCACTGGTGGGCAGCAGGCATCCAAGTCTGACACTGGGAAGAAGCCACATATGAAAGCCCCTTTAAGAATAAAATGTCATGATACTTCATGTTCATCATTTCCTGTCTATTACATTTTTCTTTTCCCCAAAATCCCTTCCGCCTCTGTAGCACCTGTCCCAATAGACTGTATTATACAGTAAAGCTGGAAAGGCGACCCTATGGTTGCACACAATGTGCTGGCTCTAATCTAGGTCAATCCCACCCAACGTAGCCCCAGGGCGGTGTTTATTGATGGTAGTTTATGGACGCCTCTCGTCACTCCCGCTCGCTAATCGTCTCTGTGTTTTGTAAACCTTTTCACAGTTTTACCTAAAACCCCAGAACTTTTCTTACTGATTACTGAGATCTTCCATCCTAAAGCCACTTCCCCCTACTGGCCTACTCTCCCACCTTGTTGTTTTCAGAAATAGTGGAGGACTCCTGGACTCCCCACGATGTAGGAACGTCTCCCGCAAACACTCGTCAGTCACCAATAGGGGGCGCTCGCTGCATGTGTATTCATTTTGTTCATATTGACTTTAATGGAAGCTGTAGAATGAGGAGTTCCCCCTAGTAACAGAGGTAGGCAGCACAAATGGAATTGAAGCACTATGTGAGAACACCCTGACAGTGTCTATATGACCCCGAGGGCAATAGGCCGATGGTGAGTAACCAGAACTGCTGTAACTTGTGCTCATATTTCGGGCATCACCTATAATGAATGAGATCAGAGTAACACAACACCTGCACACACTAAATTATTTATACTGCCGTATACTATGTGTACAAGTGACTCCAGCAAACCCTGTGATTGTCAACACACAAGAAAAGACTGATCAGAATACCGTAATGTCTGATCATTGTACATAGGAGGCAGTATAATAGTAGTTATTTTCTTGTACATAGGGGCAGTATTATAGCAGTTATATTCTTGTACATAGGGGCAGTATTATAGCAGTTATATTCTTGTACATAGGGGCAGTATTATAGTAGTTACATTATTGGACATATAGGGCAGTATTATCGTAGTTATATTATTGGACATAGGGGGCAGTATTATAGTACGCTATTAAAATTCTTGTACATAGGGGCAGTTATTATAGTAGTTATTTTTCTAGTAAAATAGGAGCAATATTATAGTGTTATATTCTTGTACATAGGGCAGTATTATCTGTAGTTTATAGTTTTTCTTGTACATTAGAGAGCATTTTTGGGAATTGGGGTTTTAGTTTATTTTTGGGACTTAGGGGCCAAGTATTATAGTAGTTATTTTTGTACATAGGGGGCAGTATTATAGTAGTTATTTTATTCCTTGTAGTTTACAGAAGGGAGTATTATAGTAGTTATATTCTTGTACATAGGGAGATAATTATTTTAGCCAGTTATGATTCCTTGTAATAGGGCAGTTTAAGTATTTTTTTGAGGGGGAAAAGTTATATTCTTGTAATAGGGGGCAGTTTTAAATATTTAAGTTATACTTTTTTCTTGTACATAGTAACTAGATCATTGTAAAATGAAACAAGGAGCAGAGAGAAGCGCACCTCGTGCACATAAATTTTGTATGAGTTTAAAAATTCTGGTGTATTAGTCTCTCACCTGGACGAGTTGTGTGAGGTAAATGGCATAACTCGTATAAGCGTTTGTAGAAAATTGACGATCCCCGGGGATCAAAGCCGAGCAGCCAAACTCCAAGTCAGGTCGGTAAGCCCTCCACAGATTCTCGGTGGTCTCCGGCAGCAATAGATAATCACTGTGTTTTCACTCCTCACCATAGGCAAGCAGGAAAAACTCAGTAGAAAACTTGGTGTAGCGCTCAGGCGATGGGTAGAATAAAATAAAATAAGTGACGAGACACTAGCATCTAGCCAATTAATATGTCTCTTTAATGTCCAAATTAAAAGCAGAACAGCATACGCGTTTCCCTAGGATCTAACTCGCTTCATCAGTTGCATGTGTTCACACTGCATGGATTGTCCTTTATATATAAAGTTTTACAATCACTCAATAAAACATAAAAAATTTTATAACAAGAATAAAACACTTACATTTTTGTTGAAAAGATATAAATAAATGTAAAAAATATAAAACTTTTAAAACAATTTTTATATTATGTCCTTAATCTCTAAAATAAAAGAGATTTTAAAAAGATAAATTAGAATTGCACTGCATTACCGAGGACACTAGGGAGTGCTCTCCCTAGGACACTAGGGAGTGCTCTCCCTAGTGTCCTCGGTAATGCAGTGCATTCTAATTTATCTTTTTAAAATCTCTTTTATTTTAGAGATTAAGGTCATTTTCTAAAAATTGTTTTAAATTTATTTTTTTTTTACAGGTTATTTATATCTTTCAACAAAAATGTAAGTGTTTTTATCTTGTTATAAAATTTTTTATGTTTTATTGAGTGTTTGTAAACTTTATATATAAAGGACAATCCATGCAGTGTGAACACTATGCAACTGATGAAGCGAGGTAGATCCTCGGGAAACGCGTCTTGCTGTTCTGCTTTTAATTTGGACATTAAAGAGAATTATTAATTGGCTAGATGCCTAGTGTCTCGTCCCTTATTTTATTTTATTCTACCCATCGCCTGAGCGCTACACCAAGTTTTCTACTGAGTTTTCCTGCTTGCCTATGGTGAGGAGTGAAAACACAGTGATTATCTATTCTTGTACATAGGAGGCAGTATTATAGTAGTTATATTCTTGTACATAGAGGGCAGTATTATAGTAGTTATATTCCTGTACATAGAGGGCAGTATTATAGTAGTTATATTCTTGTACATAGGGAGCAGTATTATAGTAGTTATATTCTTGTACATAGGGAGCAGTATTGTAGTTATATTCTTGTACATAGGGGGCAGCATTATAGCTGTTATATTCCTGTACATAGGGTTCATTATTACAATAGGTATAATCTTCTCTATAGATTGTAGACACGTCTATTGTAGTTGTTCAGCTACTTGACA
This sequence comes from Phyllomedusa bahiana, assembly GCA_025379985.1. NCBI lineage: Eukaryota > Metazoa > Chordata > Amphibia > Anura > Hylidae > Phyllomedusa > Phyllomedusa bahiana. Next base: position 11,821 of record JAODAL010003069.1, read on the forward strand.
GCAACTAATCTAACCATTCCCCTTCTCCCATAGCCTTGCAGCAGCTGGAGCAATTGCCTCTTTTAGCTTCCGGGTGTCTAAGAAAGGGTTAAGTCTGGGCATCACGTGCTGTGAGTGACCGTTGGCTCCAGCCAATGAGCTTGGTCCCTGTCGTTGACGGACACTTCATTGCCGACCAATCATCGCCTGCGAGGCTGCCCTTTCTCTCTAGCCCCGCCTCCTGGCTTCTCCGCCCTTCCTTGTTGATGACGACATGACCTTCCAGCCTATCAGAAGCGGAGGAAATATTGACAGACGTCTTCCTGGACCAATAGGGAATGCCGGGTGGCGGCCGTTGGGCTGAGTGGATAGTAGAGGAAGCCGAGCGGTAACGGAGAGCTGCCGGAGACCGTGAGCCACCATGGGGAACCGGGGGATGGAGGAGCTCATTCCCCTCGTCAACAAGCTCCAGGACGCCTTCAGTTCCATTGGGCAGTCCTGCAACCTCGACCTGCCGCAGATAGCCGTGGTGGGAGGACAGAGCGCCGGCAAGAGTTCCGTGCTGGAAAACTTCGTAGGCCGGTGAGTGTTCCGAGCCGGGGAGCGCTGTCAGCGCGGCGTCTCTTCCCTCTGTGCGGCTGTACTATTCAGGGAAGGAGTTTACGCAGTTGACGTAGTTATTGCCGCAGGCTGTTCAATGAGTGACGTCACTGGGCTACGCTGTTTTCTAGAGACGGGGTAACCTCATACATGCCAACTCTCCCCGTTTTTTGGCGGGGGGGTCCGCTATTTGGGGTCCCTCCCGCCCTCCCGGGGGAGTTGGCATTCCTCCCGCCGCCTGCAGGCGGGGGGGGTCCTTTAAATTACCGGCGGCCGGCAAGATAGCGTGGGCCTACTCTTGCGCCGCGGGGAACCCGCCCTACAGGCGGGTGCAGCGGCCGCAGCGGCCGCTAAACCCCGCCCCGCGGTCCCCAACTGTGGGGGGAGGGGCAGGGGGGACGCTCCCTCCTCCCTCCCTCCTGTATGTACGGCGCCGGTGTGTGCGCCGTACATACAGGACACGTCCACAGGGGAAGTGACGCGGGGCTGCAGGGAGTGACGTGCGGCCCGCTCTCCCCTTCCCCCTGCGCCGCTGAGGAGATCGGGCAGGACGGCCGCGCTGCAGGAGCCTGGTAAGGTAAGTGGATTTTATTATTTTATTTTTTTAAAGCTTTAGGGGGCTCTACCTGGCTAACAGAGAGGGCAACTACCTGGGAAGAGGGGGCACTACCTGGCCCAAAAAAGAGGTGGGCACTTTCCTTTGGGAACAATGGGGGCAAATACCTGGCAACAATGGGGGCAACTACCTGGCAACAATGGGGGCATCACCTGGCAACAATGGGGGCATCACTGGCCCAACCAAAGGGGGCACTACCTGGCAACAAAGGGGGCACTACCTGGCAACAGTGGGGGGGCACTACCTGGCGACAAAGGGGGCACTACCCTGGCTAACAGATGGGGGCACTACCTGGGCTAAAAGATGGGGGAACTACCTGGCAACAAGGGGGCACTACCTGGCAACAGAGGGGCACTACCTGGCAACAGAGGGGACATCTACCTGGCAACAGGGGGACATCTACCTGGCTAACAGATGGGGGCACTACCTGGCTAACAGATGGGGGCACACACGCTAACCAAAGGGGGCACTACCTGGCCCAACAGATGGGGGCACTACCTGGCTAACAGATGGGGGAACTACCTGGCTAACAGATGGGGGAACTACCTGGCTAAAAAGATGGGGAACTACCTGGCTAACAGATGGGGGAACTACCTGGCAACAGAGGGACATCTACCTGGCTAACAGAAAGGGGGCACTACCTTGGCTAACAGATGGGGGGCACTACCTGGCTAACAGATGGGGGCACTACCTGGCTAACAGATGGGGGCACTACCTGGCTAACAGATGGGGGCACTATCTGGCTAACAGATGGGACATCTACCTGGCAACAGAGGGGGCATTACCTGGCAAACAATGGGGGCACTACCTGGCAACAATGGGGCACTACCTGGCAAACAATGGGGGCACTACCTGGCAACAATGGGGGCACTACCTGGCAAACAATGGGGGCACTACCTGGCAACAATGGGGGCACTACCTGGCAAACAATGGGGCACTACCTGGCAACAAAGGGGGCACTACCTGGCAAACAATGGGGGCACTTCCTGCAAACAATGGGGGCACCTACCTGGCTAACAATGGGGGCACCTACCTGGCTAACAATGGGGGCACCTACCTGGCTAACAATGGCGGCACATACCTGGCGAACAATGGGGGCACCTACCGGGCTAACAGAGGGGGGCATCTACCAGGCTACAAATTTGGTCTACCTGGCTACAGAGGGGGCATCTACTTGGCTACAAGGGGCATCTAGCGGCCTGTAAGGGGCACTACCTGGTTATGGGGGGCTACTACCTGGCTATAAGGGCATCTACCTGGCTTTCTTCCAAAGCCGTTATGCAGTTAGGTGGAGTGGGGTGTGGTGTGGCTTTTTTGAAGGGGCGTGGCATACCGAAAAGATGGGCGTGTCCATGCAAATTTTTGCCGCGGCGCGCTACGCGCGCCGCCCACTAGAATCTCCTGCTTTTTCATTTTCAAAAGTTGGCAACTATGGGTAACCTAGGAGTTGTGTTACCCCCACATTTGCCTCCAGGGCGGTGTGTAGGTGTCTGTACATCCTGTATGAGCCTACCTCTCTTTTTGAGGGCCTCTTATACAGGTCTTCACGTCCTCCATGGATATAAATTTGCTCCAGCTGTGGAGAAACTACAGCTCCCAGCATTCCCCGACAGCCTTTTAAATGCTGGGGCATGCTGGGAGTTGTAGTTTCCCCGCCATTGCTTTATGATAGGCAGTTTTGCATGGTGTTTATGACTACAGGTGTATTTTAGGCAGGGGCGGAGGTGACCAAAGAGAGTATGGCACCATATCTATTGTTGTATGCCAGTTTTATCTCTTATCACGCAAGAATGTGACCCCCATTGTTTTCTTCAGTGCACTTTATATGTTTATATAGGTCTTCATGTCCCCCATAGATATAAATTTGCTCCAGCTGGGAGTTGTAGTTTTCCAGCCGCTGGATTGTTTCGGGCAGTTTTGCCTCGTGCCTATCACTACAGGTGTATTTTAGGCAGGGGCGGAGGTGACCAGAGAGGGTATGGCACAGTTTCTATTGTTGTATGCCAGATTTATCTCTTATCACGCAGGAATGTGACCCCCCCATTGTTTTCCTGAGGGCATCTTTTATGTTTACATAGGTCTTTATGTCCTCCATGTACGTTACGTTGCCCCTGTTGTTGGAAGACTATAACTCCCAGCATGCACTGGCCGCCTTCAGACTATATGGAAACACCCAAAAAGAAGCAATGGGGTCATGTGACCCTATCTTTCAGGGCATCTTTTATGTTTACATAGGTCTGCATGTTCTCTATAGACATTACTTTGCCCCAGCTGTTGGGAGACTACAACCCCCATCATGTCCTGGCAGCCTTCAGACTATAAAAACCTAGGAGATGTGCCCCCAAAAAAGTGTTGTGGTCATGTGACCCCTTTTTTCAGGGTAACTTCTGTGTTTACATAGGTCTGCATGTTCTCTATAGACATTACTTTGCTCCTGCTGTTGGTACACTACAACTAACAGCATGCCCTGACCGCTGTCTGTAGGACGAGCTTTTGGCTGTCGGTGCATGCTGGGAGTTGTAGTTCCCCAAGAGCTGGAGCCAAGTAATGTACATGGAGGACCTATGTAAACATCAATGTTGCCCTCACAGAAGGGGCAAGTGACCCCCAGCGCTTTTTTCAGGGCATCTTTTATGTTTACATAGGTCTGCATGTTCTCTAGTAGACATTACTTTGCTCCAGCTGTAAAGGAAACTACAACTCCCAGCATGCCCTGACATCCAAAGGCTCTTCCTAAAGACAGGGTAACCAAGGAGAAGGCGGTCTGAGCATGCTGGGTTACCTTGTCTCCAGGGCTGTGTGTAGGTGTCTGTACATCCTGTATGAGCCTGCCTCTCTTTTTGAGGTAGGTCTTCATGTCCCCCATAGATATAAATTTGCTCCAGCTGTCGAGAAACTACAACTTCCAGCATTCCCTGTTGGTTTTTGAATGTTGGGGCTTGCTGGGAGTTGTAGTTTCCCAGCTGCTGGATTGTGATGGGCAGTTTTGCATGGTGTCTATGACTATAGGTATATTTTAGGCAGGGGCGAGGGGTGGCCAGAGAGTGTATGGCACCATTTCTATTGTTGTGTGCCAGATTTATCTCTTGTCACGCAAAAATGTGACCCCCTTGAGGACATCTTCTATATTTACATAGGTCTGCATGTTTTCTATAGACATTATTTTGCCTCTGCTGTTGGAAGACTACAACTCCCAGCATGCACTGGCCGCCTTCAGACTATACGGAGACACCCTCAAAGAGCGATGGGGTCATGTGACCCTTTTTTTCAGGGTTGCTTCTATGTTTACATAGGTCTGCACCTCCTCTATAGACATTACTTTGCCCCAGCTGTTGGTACACTATAACGCCCAGCATGCCCTGGCCGCCTTCACACTTCAGGAAACACTTTAAAAATGCGATGGCATCATGTGACCCTTTTATGGAGGTATCCTCTGTGTTTACATAGGTCTGCTTGTCTTCCATGTACATCCCCCTGCTGTTGGGAGACTACAACTCCCAGCATCCCCTGACTACGTTCAGACTATAAAAACCTAGGAGACTCCCTGAAAAAAAAAAAAAAAAATGGTTGGATTAATGTGACCCCTTTTTTTTCAGGGTAACTTCTGTGTTTACCTAGGTCCGCATGTCTTCTATAGACATTACTTTGCGCCTGCCGTTGGTACACTACAACCCCCAGCATGGCCTGGCCTGCTTCAGTCTATAAAGACCTTGGGGACACACAAAAAAAAAGCGATAGGATCATGTGACCCTTTTGTGGGAGCATCTTTTATGTTTACATAGGTCTGCATGTCCTCTATAGACTTTATTTTGCCCCAGCTATTGGGAGACTACAACTCCCAGCATGACTTGATTGATTTCACCTAGGTTGCGCTGTCTTTTGGTAGTGCCTTTGTTTGTCTGGTCTTTTCCCTAGCTGTTTGGAGACTACAACCCCCAGCATGCCCTGACAGCCTTCAGACTATAAGGAGACACCCTAAAAAAAAGATGGGGGTCGTGTGACCCTTTTCTGGGGGCAACTTCTATGTTTACACAGGTCTTGATGTCCTTCGTAGACAGTACTTTGCTCCAGTCGTTGGTACACTACAACTTCCAGCATGCCCTGGCCGTCTTCTCCCAGGTTGCCCTGTCTTAAGTAGTAGCATATTGATGCCAGGACATGCTGGGAGTTGTAGTTTTCTGACCGCTGGAGCCAAGTCATGTACATGGCAGGGGTGAAGACCTATGTAAACATAGATGATGGCCTCAGAAGTGACCCCATCGCTCTTTTAAGGGCATTTTCTCTGTCTTAGGTCCTCAGTTCCTCTATAGATATTACTTTGCCCCAGCTGTTGAGAGACTACGACTCCTAGCATGCCCTGGACAGCCTAAGCCTAGGTTGCCCTGTCTTTAGGAAGAGCCTTTGGCTGTCGGGGCATGCTGGGAATTGTAGTTTCCAAACAGGGTCAGATGACCACGTCGCTCGTTTTAGGGCACCATTTATATTTACATAGGTCTGCAGGTTCTCCATGTACATTACTTTGCCCCAGCTGTTGGGAGACTACAACTCCCAGCATGCCCTGACAGCCTTCAGACTACAAGGAGACAGACAAAAAAAAAAAAAGATGGGGTGATGTGACCCTTTTCTGGTGGCAACTTCTATGTTTACATAGGTCTGTATGTCCTTCATAGACATTACTGTGCTGCAGCTGATGGGAAGCTACAACTCCCAGCATGCCCCGACTGCCTTCTCCCAGGGTGCCCTGTCTTAAGGAGGAGCATGTTGATGTCAGGGAATGCTGGGAGTTGTAGTTCTCCAACAGCTGGAGCAAAGTAATGTACATGGAGGATATGAAGACCTAAGTAAGTATCGATGATGACCTCAAAGTGGTCGAGTGACCCTCAACGCTCTTTTGAGGGCATCTTCTATGGCTTCGTAGATCTTCAAGTCCTCTATAGACTTTACTTTGCTCCAGCTGTTGGGAGACTACAACTCCCAGCATGCCCTGACCACACTTCTCCTAGGTTGCCTTGTCTTTAAGAAGGGCTTTGCTCCAGTTGTTGGGAGACTACAACTCCCAGCATGCTTTGATAGCCTTCAGACTATAAAAACCTAGGAGAAGCCCTAAAAAAAAAAAGGCAATGGGGGTCATGTGACCTCTTTTCTCAGGCAAACCGATATGTTTTCATAGGTCTCCATGTTCTTTCTAGATATTAATTTGCCCTAGCTGTTGGGAGACTACAACTCCCAGCATGTCCTGACCGCCTTCTCCTGAGTGACTTTGTCTTCGGGAAGAGCCTTTGGATGGCAGAGCATGCTGGGAGTTGTAGCCTCCTCACACCTGAAGCACAGTAATGTACATGGAGGATATGAAGACCTATGTAAACATTGGTGTCCTCAAAAATGGGCAAGTGATTCCATCGCTTTTTTTCGTGGCATCTTTTATGTTTACATAGGTCTGCGTGTTTCTATAGATGTTTTTTTTGCTTCATAGATATTACTGTGCTGCAGCTGATGGGAAGCTACAACTCCCAGCATGCCCTGACCGCCTTCTCCTTGGGTGCCCTGTCTTTAGGAAGAGCCTTTGGATGTCAGGGTATGCTGGGAGTTGTAGTTTTCCAACAGCTGGAGCCAAGTAATATACATGGAGGAAATGAAGACCTATGTAAATATCGATGATGCCCTCAGAAACGGGTCAAGTGTATATGACTGGTTGCATCTTGTATGTACACAGGTCATCAAGTCCCCTATAGACATATTTTGATCCAAATTTTGGAAAACTACAACTCCCAGCATGCCTTGACAACCTTCTCATGGGTTAACTTGAGCCTTTGGCTGTCGGTGCATGCTGGGAGTTATAGTTCCCCAACAGCTGGAGCAAAGTGATGTGGATATGAAGTCCTATGTAAACATCAATGATGTCTTTGAACGTGTCAAGTGACTCTCCAGCACCGCTCTTTTGAGGGCATCGCCTGTGTTTACACAGGTCTGCATGTCTTGCATGTACATTACTATGCTCCACTTGATGAGAAACTACAGCTCCCAGCATGCTCTGACATCCAAAGGCTCAAGTTAACCCACGAGAAGGCTGTCAGGGCATGCTGGGAGTTGTAGTTTTCCATAAGGCGGAGCAAAGTAATTTCTATAGAGGACCTGAAGACCTATGTAAACAATTGAAGATGCCTTCAAGGGTGTCCACTAGGTTTTCATAGGATGTCAGTGCTTGCTGGGAGTGAGGCCAAGTAATGTACATGGAGGATATGAAGACCTATGTGAGCATCGATGATCCCCTCAGAAAAGGGTCAAGTGACCCCAGCGCTCTTTTCAGGGCATCTTTTATGGTTGCATAGGTCTTCAGGTCCTCTATAGACATTACTTTGCTCCAGCTTTTGGAAAACTACAACTCCCAGCATGCCCTGACCACCTTCTCCTGGGTTACCTTGTCCCTAGGTAGAGCTTTTGGCTGTCAGGGCATGCTGGGAGTTGTAGTTCCCCCAACAGCTGGAGTGTGACAGCCGGTTTTGCATTGTCTATGATTACGGGTGTATTCTAGGCGGGGGCGGCCAGAGATATAATTATGTCTACAGCCGTCTTGTGCGGGGACGAGGAGCAGCTATAATCATCCGCTCGGCGCACCTGCCTAATACGGTGGAAGTAAACCTAGCGGAGAACCATAACCTACAATTATCTGCTGGTTGTCCTAATGCGTCTCTGAGTTCGGGGGGTGCTGATCAAACCCATTGGGGTTCACCTATTTATAGACGGTCCTGTTATGGGACACAGATGTGATGCATCGTAATACGGCGCCAGTCGCTAGAAATCTGCCTCTTCTGCCATTGGGTTCACTCTCTGATTCAGACAAAAGGATAAGTAAACACACAGGAAATACTCCCGCTATGGGTTGAAGGAGGTGGGTGCTTGTTTTTGGGGTCAGAGGATCCCTTTAATGGTGGGAAATCCTATGTTGGAGGGGTTTTGCCACAAAGGCATTTCATGCCTGGTTTTTCCTGCTTCAGCTTTCAGTGTGTAATAGGGAGTATTTATGACTTGTTTGAACTGCATATCATGTGACCCAGCAGGCTTGACATCGCCATGCCTTTCCCCACAGTGTGCTCATTCTAGTCAAACAAAGGTCGGTTTATGTAAAGAGCTGCGAGTAGGTACAATGTAGCAGAGTGGTTAGCACCTCGGCCTTCCAACATAGGGGTCCTAGGTTTATATCCCTGCAGAAGCCACACATGGATTTTTTTTTTGTCTCGGTGCACATACCTGATTTGAGGTTTCTTTTTCTTTATTTGAACCGTTTGACTAGATACTAAAGAGGACAGGAGTAGAATGACAGCACCTGGGGTTGAACACTCGCCCAGAAGTGAGTGTGTGTGATTACTAAGTAGTACAGAGGACGGGAGTAGAATGACAGCACCTGTGCTTGAACACGCGCTCAGCAGTGAGTGTGTGTGATTACTAAGGAGTACAGAGGACGGGAGTAGAATGACAGCACCTGGGGTTGAATACTTGCTCAGCAGTGAGTGTGTGTGATTACTAAGGAGTACAGGGGACGGGAGTAGAATGACAGCACCTGGGGTTGAATACTTGCTCAGCAGTGAGTGTGTGTGATTACTAAGGAGTACAGAGGACGGGAGTAGAATGACAGCACCTGGGGGATTGTCAGCAATGTGTGATACTTGAGTCAGCAGTGAGGGTGGACTTTTGATGATTAACAAAGGGAAGGTACAGAGGACAGACTGGAAGTAGGGGGATATAGACAGGGCAGGCATCCTGGGGTTGAATACTTGCTCAGCAGTGAGCGTGTGTGATTACTAAGAAGTACAGAGGACAGGAGTAGAATGACAGCACCTGGGGTTGAATACTCGCCCAGAAGTGAGTGTGTGTGATTACTAAGGAGCACAGAGTACGGGAGTAGAATGACAGCACCTGGGGTTGAGCACTCGCTCAGCAGTGAGTGTGTGTGATTACTAAGCAGGGAAGAGACTGACAGTAGCTGCCTGAGAGGAGAGGTGATGTCTGAGCATGTGCGGCCAGGACTGAGGAGCTCTCGTCACTGGTCGTATCCCCTGGAGACGAGCTGTACACTATGGAACACTAAAGGAGCAGCTAAAACAAAAATGGTGCAGAATTTATAATAATGATGAATGGTGAAAATGTTTATCTAATCTGCAGGCTTCTCACCTCAATTTTACTTCATGGTAAAACCCTTTAATATGTTGGAATTTCGTGAAAATTCTCCGTCCTATTATTTTGTGATTTGTTTGAGCCAGAAGTGAGATGTTGGTTTTTTCGGTGCAGGACCTGCATCTTGTAGGGCGCTGCTCCCCGGCCGGAGAGTCAGCTTTTCTTTGGATTCTGCGGCGGATTTCATTGCCTTTATATTTCTGATGGAACAATGAGTTGTGTGATCCTGCCCTCAGGGACAGGTCTTCTGCCTGGATTTGTGCACAAAAATATCTGCACAAGATTATGGGATTGGCCATGTGGATGGGGTTTTGCAATTGGAAATTTTCCACAAGTAATTTAGCCTGCGGTGCAGATATTTCAGTCGACAGCTCGTCCATTACTATCACCGTTTTGCTGTAGATGTTCCCCATTTACTTGAATGTGGTAAAATCCACGAGAAGATGCGCACGATCTGTTGCGGCTTTTTATCTGCAGATTCTCTGGGCAATCTGTCCCCGGTTGAACGCACATGGGATGAATCGGCAGTAGAATTTTTCCATGGCAAGTCTGTACAAAATTTGCAACAGATTGGGCCTTATGTGTGAAAGCTGTCTAGCAGTGAGACTGTCCTGGCGGCCCATCGGAGGCCCCCCTGGCGGCCCATCGGAGGCCCCCCTGGCGGCCCATCGGAGGCCCCCCTGGCGGCCAATCGGAGGCACCACTGGCGGCCCAACGGAGGCCCCCCCTGGCGGCCCATCGGAGGCCCCCCTGGGGCCCACGGAGGCCCTGGAGGCCCATGGGTCCTGGCGGCATGGAGGCCAGCTTTTATGTTTCCAGAGCACTATATGACATGAAAGCTGAGCTCTGGTTGCTATGGGCAACAAGGACCATCTTATGCTTAGGTTTCATAAATGAGGCCCAGTGTGCAGATTTTGGTGTGTGTTTTATCCCCTTTCAATTCAGTGGGGGCAAAATCCTCCAGTAAATCTACCTCACAGGTCAATTTCTGTGCTGAAAATTTTAGCCGAGGGATTTGTAATCTACCATCCAACTGACTAATGCTTTAGTCCACGTGGAAAATCAGCATTAAATATGGGCGCGGGTACATGGGTGGGATCTACTACGGGTTTTGGGGTTGATATACTGTGCGGAGTTTACTGCAGGTTTCTTTTTTACGGACACCGATGGGAGAAGACACAGGGCCGTATGTATGAAAACAGTCTAGCAATAAGACTCTGTTACCCATAGCAACCATCAAAGCTCATAGTAACCAGAGCCCATAGCAACCATCAAAGCTCATAGTAACCAGAGCCCATAGCAACATCAAAGCTCATAGTACAAGGCATAGCAACCATCAAAGCTCATAGCAACCAGAGCCCATAGCAACCATCAAAGCTCATAGTAACCAGAGCCCACAGCAACGATCAAAGCTCATAGTAACCAGAGCCCATAGCAACCATCAAAGCTCATAGTAACCAGAGCCCACAGCAACCATCAAAGCTCATAGTAACCAGAGGCCATAGCAACCCGTCAGAGCTCATAGTAACCAGAGCCCAAATCATCCCGTCAGAGCTCATAGTAACCAGAGCCCATAGCCACCCTTCAGAGCTCATAGTTACCAGAGCCCATAGCGACCCGTCAGAGCTCATAGTAACCAGAGCCCATAGCGACCAACCAGCTCATAGTAACCAGAGCCCGTAGCAACCCGAGCCCCTAGCAACCCGTCAGAGCTCATAGTAACCAATCAGAGCTCAGCTTTTATATTTCCAGAGCAATATATGAAATGAAAGCTGAGTCCTGATTGGTTGCGCAGATAAACCTTTGCTTTATTTTTCTTTTTTGTTTTCTCTCATTGGTTTTTAGACAATCTGCCATCAAATCCACAGCAGATTGCCGGTGTGAACATGCCCTGAAGTGAAGTCATAGTAACCAGGCCCATAGCGACCCGTCAGAGCTCATAGAACCAAGCCCATAGCGACCCTCAAAGCCATAAAACCCGACCCCATAACGACCCCTTCAGAGCTAAAGTAACCGGGCCCGTAGCGCCCCCCGTCAACCCCCGTACGACCCTCAACCCCGTACGACCCTCGGGGCCCAGCTTTTATATTTTCAGAGCAATATATGAAATAAAGCGAGTCCTATTGGTTGCTGAAGCCCTTTGGTTGCTGAGACCCCGATTGGTTGCTGAGAGTCCTGATTGGTTGCTGAGAGTCCTGATTGGTTGCTGAGAGTCCTGATTGGTTGCTGAGAGTCCTGATTGGTTCTAAGCCGATGTTGCGAGGTCCTGTTTGGGTTTGTGAAGTCCGTTGGTTGCGCAGATAAACCTTTGCTTTATTTTTCTTTTTTGTTTTCGCTCATTGGTCGTTTGTAGACAAATCTGCATCAAATCCACAGCAGATCTGCCCGGTGTGAACATGCCCTTGAAGTGGTTGTCAGTCGGTCACATTCCCTTTTGGATCTGGCATGATGTCCGGCAGTTTACCGTATAATCCTCTGGTCTATACAGTGTTTAGGAATGAGGGACCGGCAGCAACGCCTTTTGAAAAAGTTCTATCTAAATAGGGCCAGAGGTAAAAATTCTTCTTGCTTAGGGTGCGTCCCCGCGGCTGGATCGGCCTGGAATCCATGGCCAAAGTTTAGTACGTGGATTTAATGCAGATTTTCAGCCTCCTATAGATTTATCATGTGGAGTGAGGACCCGGCACAGAATCCGCCTCAAGGTTCTTGATCAGAGGTGGGGACCGGGAGGTGTAAGCCTGGCCCCATCGAAACACATTTGGACAACCCTTTCTAGGCTTACATGTTTTACAGGGTTAATAAAGATACTGGCTCTGGGCCCATTAAGTGCGGCTGTGGAGTCGGCAAGCCGAAGCCCCGACTCCAACTCCTCAATTTCCCAAACCTCCGACTCCTGACTCCCTCATACACGGCGCATTTTAAGTGATAACTTTTACTGTAGTAAAATGGTTAACATCAGGCTGTTGATCACATTATGTTAAAATAATCAAGCTATTTTTGGAGAACAGACACTGACAAGCAAAAGGGTAACAATGTTTATCTTTTGATCACTTGTGGGCAGAGTTGAAGAAAAAGCTGTATTTGTATCCAAGTCCAGTTGCACCAACATTGGGAATGTGTAGAAGAGACCTGGGATCAGATTTTGGTCAAGATTCTGAGAAGCCCAGAAGGATTCAGCAGAGCTGAAAAACCAAAGGTGGATTTCCAAATACTAACAAAAAAATTTACAAATTAAAGGGTGCCCACAATTGATTCATCTCACCTCAGTCCTGTTTTCTTGGTTTCATTTTGAATTCGGGGGGCATGTTTACTGGCTTCCACTAGGCTGCCGTATAAGTAAGGTCTGTAGCTATAGCAACCAGGCTGGCAGCCTTTCAGGAGAGATCAAACAGGTCTGTAGCTTAGCAACCAGTGCTGGCAGCCTATCAGGAGAGATTCACACAGGTCTGTAGCTATAGCAACCTGAGGAGCTGATGCAGCTCATACAAGAGGGATAATCTAGGAATAGGTAGGACACGGTTAATGGACACATATTGCAAAGTGACTTGTTTTTACAAGAGCTTTAAAAATAAAAATCATCCTTGTAGTGAGACAACCCCCTTTAACACTTTGATTTTTAGAGCAAAACTGTAACTAAGCAGATGCTAAATACTTGCAAGTCAAATTTATGTATAAGATGTAAGATGACTGTATATAAAATTACAGTAGCCTCATGTACAAAGCTGTAGTGGTGGGAGATATGGAGCCTTAAAGTCACAATTTCAAAACATTGTTACCGTTTTGCTCGTCAGTGTAAAATATATTTATTGGATACGACTTTAGGACACAAAAAAATTGTAAATATTGCAAAACACTGCAGGAACATTTGTGGAGTCTCTGAATTTGTTCTGAGAAATAGTATTGCCCCCATCAGATCCTGCATACATCTGATCTCATTATTTCCAGGCTAGAGAACGGCCTCTCTACACTAACTTGGGTTGGAGGCAAAGCGGTGACCACAGGGGCGACATCTCTAACAATGTCAGGGTATAAAGGAATTGCCTCAGCCACAGTCAAATGTTGATGAATGGTTAAATCTTCTACTTCTTTGAAAACAGGTGAAACATTTTGCTGAAATCTGTTTGCCCTGGGAGCAGAATCTTTTCCCCTGGGGGGAGCGCTTTGCCTGCTTCATGTCATCAATTACACTCCTCATGTGATAAGGCTGAAGATATGGGAGCAGTAGCACCGGCCGGACCCAATGCCTCTTGCTCTTTGCACTGCATCGAACTAACTGGACCAACTAATTATATATTTTGGGAGTCGGAGTCGGTCAATTTTATGACGACTCCGACTCCACAGCCCTGGTGGTATCATATTACATGACGCTCTATGCTCCTGTGTGTTATGAGTTCTCCTCCTTAAAGGGGTTGTCTCACTATAGACATTGAGGGCGTATTGCTAGGATGTACCATCAGTGTCTGGTGGCTGCGGCTCCGACCTCTAGGACCCACATATATGGAGAACAAGCCCTGAAACCTCTGTTCAAAATGGAGAAGTGGTCGGGACTCTCCCATAGTAATTTATGGGAATTACAGGTTCAGCTGGAATGTATCAGACATATCCTATCTATGTGCCATCAATGTCTATAGTGGGAACTCCTATAGGGGGCCGTGTACATCACAGCAAGTGTTGGCTGAAACCTCCAGCCATGTGGTGCCCTGGCTGCAGGTGTTGGGATGGGGCGGGTTAGGTTCAGCATAGCTGATCAGTTGTGCTCAGGAAGGAGAGGCCAGAGTGTTGGACGGTGGTTTATTCTCTTGCAATGCTGAGTATGGGGAGTACAGAGGAGTAGATATCGATTTACCAAGTATTCAGTCTATATGAAAGGTGTATAGTGACCTGTACACCCAACTATAGGGCCACAGATCTGTGTCTTCAAATGCAGTAGGTGACTGCACCTTACCCCCATCTATGACTTCTATCTGCTCTTTATTCAGCTGGTTCATGCCCTCATCACCTCCCGCCTGGATTACTGTAACATCCTTCTCTGGGGCCTCCCATCTAACACTCCTGTTCCCCTCCAATCTGTTCTCGACTCCTCTGCCCATCAGAGTTGTGGAGTCGGAGCCTATTTTGCAGGGGTCGGAGTCGTCCTAAAAGGGACCGACTCCCAAAATATATAATAAGTTGGTCCAGTTAGTTTGATGCAGTGCAAAGAGCAAGACGAATTGGGTCCGGCCGGTGCTACTGCTCCCATATCTTCAGCCTCATCACATAAGGGGTGTAATTGATGACATGGAGCAGGCAAAGCGCTGCCCCAGGGGAAAAGATTCTGCTCCCATGGAAAACAAACTTCAGCAACATTTTTCCCCTGTTTTCAAAGAAGTAGAAGAGTTTAACCATTGATCAAAACGGACTGTGGCCGAGGCAATTCCTTTATACCCCGACATTGTTAGAGATGTTGCCCCTGTGGTCACCGCATTGCACCCAACCCAAGTTAGTGTAGAGAGGCCGTTCTCTAGCCTGGAAATAAGGAGATCAGATGTGAAGTCATGTATGCAGGATCTGATGGAGGCAATACTATTTCTCAGAACAAATTCAGAGACTCCACAAATGTTCCTGCAGTGTTTTGCATATTTACAAATTTTTTTTGTGTGTTCTAAAGTCATATCCAATAAATATATAATTTACACTGACAAGCAAAATGGTAACAATGTTTAGAACTTGTGACTTTCAGGCTCCATCTCTCACCATCAACTAAAGCTTTGTACATGAGGCTACTGTAATTTTATATACAGTCATCTTACATCTTATACATAAATGAGACCTGCAGGTATTTAACGTCTGTTCAGTTCTGCGGATTCTTTCCTGTAACTGCATTGTTACTGTTTTGCTCCTAAAAATCAAAATGTTAATTTTTATTATTTTGTTGGTATTTGGGAAAATCCACCTTTGGTTTTCAGCTCTGCCTGAATACTTCTGGGCTCTGAATCAGATTCAAGCATATCATGACTAAAATCTGGTCCCAGGTCTCTTCTACACATTCCCAATGTTGGTGCAGACTGGACTTGGATACAAATACAGCTTTTTCTTCAACTCTACCCACAAGTGTTCAAAAGATAAAAACATTGTTACCATTTTGCTTGTAAGGCTATGTTCACACGGCTTACGCACCGCAATTACGCCGCGGGAGCGGGGGGGGGAGCACCTCGCCGGCCCATAGACAATCATTACTAGTGGTGCGTATACGCCGATAGTATTTCACATGTCTCTTATCTCCCCCGCGGCGGATTCGCTGAGCGGTGTGGAGAGACGTAATCCATAGTTCTCTGAGAACTGTGGATTACCGTAATGACTGGGATGGATTCCAGCCGTTATTCGCGCAGTACGGACTGAATTACGGACTGAAATACGTCCCATTTTAAGCCGTGTGAACAAAGCCTTAGTGTCTGTTCTACCTAAATAGCTTGATTATTGTATCATAAGGGGATAAACAGCCGGATGTTACCATTTTACTACATTAAAGTTATCACTTAAACATGCGCCGTGTATGAGGGAGTCAGGAGTCGGAGGTTTGGGAAATTGAGGCGTTGGAGTCGGGGCTTTGGCTTGCCGACTCCACAGACCTGCTGCCCATCTCATTATTAACCCTCTGTTCCTCCCTTCACTGGCTTCTCACTGCCCAGAAAATTCAGTTCAGACTATTAACCATGACATAATCTGTCCCCTCCAGACACCTCTGCCCTAATCTCCTGATACCTCCTCCCCACATGTAATCTCTAATCCATAATCTTGAGCTGCCATATTGGATTTCACCCTGCTTTCCCAGACACAGATATAACTGTGGAGCTGCTGGGTTATATAGTGGCTCCATAGAGGGCGATGACTCGGAGGGGGGGGGCTTGTGTTTCCTGAGGGTTGTATTACTATAAGGGGCGGTGAATACCAGGGCATTGTAGTGTGCTAACATTACTGCTCGCTATAAATGCTGGGCCTACTTGCTGTCGCTGGCTCATCTTCCAGGCAGGTATGAGCCGAGAATCCCATAAATGTGCCTATTGCTTCCATACAATGTGGGAAACCATTCAGGGGCCTGAGTCACCCGCTCGGTGACCCTCCGGAGGCAGCGGCCTCGCCCTGCACTTCAGGACCACACACTGATCAGTGGAGCTATAGTCACCCCCCCTGCTTCTGAGTGGAAACGGATCCCAGTGACTTAGGCAGGGGTCAAATTAGACAATATGGATTTTAGGTTGTGGGTTTTTTTTTTTTTTCCTTTTTCCCTGCTAGATTTACAGTCAGAAAACAAGTCCCATTCACCTCTGTGAGGTTTTGGGCACGGATTCGATATAGAAATGTTTGGGACACTTTTTTGCCCTAAAACACTGCGGAAAGAATGAACACATTCCACGTTTTATGCAAAAACGTCAGTTCTGAAATCCAACCTTAAGAATGTCTGGGTTGTGTGGACTGCAACTCTGATTTTCAATCAGTTTTTGTAAATCCGAGTCAAAAACCCACTGAAAGTACTTGTTGTGTAGACGGACCCTAACAAGATTAGCTTGTCTTTACAGATAAGCCATTGTTTTCACTTCTCAGAGCTGAAGATTAAATCTTCTACATTTATGTCAGTGTAATGTCTCAGCTGGTTACACAGAAGCTAAATATGCTATAGAACCACCCACAGCCTGACCAGTCTGTGAATCTGGAGCCGCCTGTGACTCCATGAAACTGAGTGGTGAGAGAACCCCTTTAACGGAGACCGATCCTGGTGGCTTAGGTAAGAATCTACGGACCATGTCCACTTACTGGCTGGTCCTCCGGAGGCAGTGGTCTTGCCCCGTACGTCGGACTAACAGACGAAGTAGATTAGCCAGGTTACCCGATTCCTCAAAGAGCCCTTCACGGTGGAGCTGTAATAATCTGGCACCGAACAGTTCTCGAAGGAGTGTGATGTTTTCGGAACATGAAGCGAGGTATCTAGCAGTAAGTACTTAAAAATAGCCAAAACTCTGTTTTAGTAAATCCATAAAAAACCGCCAAAGTCACAACATGAAGCCCACGCGTTTCAAACAGAAGTGTTCTTAGTCATAGCACCTGGTGGTACAAGTCGTAGATCAGCACCTATGATGGTCCTGCTCTGAGGTGGCCCTGTCATCTGGTGTCATCATGTGCCTTCCTCTGAGCGGAAGCAGAACCTGGTGGCTTAGGGAAGTGTCTAGGGAGCATGTCCACCCACCTGCTGACCCTCTGGAGGTAGCTGCCTCGCCCTGCACATCGGGGCCACACTCTGATCAGTGGAGCTATAGTGTTGTCTCCCCTTCTTCTTACTCCCGGAGACCTAGCCAAGAATCTAAGGTCTGTGTCACCTGGTCGTAGTACTTGTAAGGCTAGGTTCACACGGCTTAACTGCGGGATGCAATTACGCCATGTGGACGGGGGAGGGAGCGGGGGGCCGGCACTTCGCCGGCCCATAGACCATCATTGCTAGCGCCGCTTATACGCCGCTGGAAAGTGACATGTGAATTATCCCCCCGCGGCGGATTCGCTGAGCAGGGAGAGGAGACGTAATCCATAGTTCTCTATGAGAACTGTGAATTACCGTAATGAATGGGCCGTTTTCAGCCCGTAATTTGCGCACTTCGGCGCGTAATTACGGACCGAAATACGGCCCATTTTAAGCCGTGTGAACATGGCCTTAGGAGCCGTCCCCACGGCACCGGACATACACCGGTTGGTTATCCTCCCCGGTATTTGTCCTGTTTTTGGGCCGTGCACACCCCCTCCCCCTTCCCATAGACCTGTTCATATTCCATCCGAAAACCGGACAGAAGAATGAACATGTCCTATGTTTTTCAGCCGGTTTTCAAAACGGAGAACCGGCTGAAAAACCGCGCCGTGGGGACATGGCCTAATGGTCCAGTCATGTATGGGGCATAGAACGGTCTCCCCATCTCCAGCATTCTGAGAAGTCACAGGTGTCCGCTACCTACGGGAGGAGCTTGGACCCTCAGGCCCCGTACACACGACGGATTTGGCCGCGGATTCCGACGCGGTTTCCGCGTCCAAAACCACGTCCAAATCGCGCCCAGTTTATTAACAGGGTTTCCTATTGGAAACCGCGTTAATACTCACACGCCGCGGCCTTGCCGCGCGTGTATGAGAACTCTCCGGTCAATTCTTGATTTGGAGTCCTCGGCTGGCGGCGCGCCTACTAATTTGCATGGGGGCAAACGCTCGCCGCGCCTCAAACCACGCCCAGCGCCGCAAACTTGCGTCTCCCGACGTCGGGAGACGCGAGTTTGCGGCGAGGCTAGGACGAGATTTGGCCGAACCCGTGGCCAAATCCGTCGTGTGAATGGGGCCTTAGGCTATGTTCACAAATACGGCTGAAATCCGTCCCAGTCATTACGGTAATCCACAGTTCTCATAGAGAAGTATGGATTCCGTCTCTTCTCCCTGCTCGCACAATACGGTGAGCGGGGAGAGAAGTGACATGCACATTATCCCGGCGGGACACGCACCGTGGATAATGAAAGTCTAAGTACTGTACGTGCCGCAGTTCATCGTGTGAACATAGCCCAAGAGTGAAGGCGGTGGCCATATGCAATCCGAGTGACGCACCAGAGAGGAGACCTAAGGTTTATGTATGAGAACTGTCCAGCAGTCACACTGTATGTGTTGCCCGTAGCAACCAATCAGAGCTCAGCTCTCATCTCCTATACTGCTCTGGAAAGATGAAAGCTGCGCTCCGATTGGTTGCCCTGAGCTCTGGTTGCTATGGACAATAGAGACGGTCTTACTGCTAGACGGCTTTCATACATAAGGCCCATAGTGCGTAAGATGTTCTTAAAAATGACAGGAAATTGGGGGTCTCCAGAGATGGGACCCCCTGCAATCCATTGTCATTTGAGGGAAAATCTGGTATTGGGTATTTCATTCCTACAGCGCCACCACAGGGGATATCGGGCATTACAGAAGGCTAATTGAACTGAATGGGGCAGATCCCCCAGAGAGAGAGATGCTGTTTGTAACCATTCTCCCCAAGAGGGGCTGTTCCTGAACAGTAGACTTCCCCTCTACGAGCCTCTTAGGATTGGTTTTCTAAACCAGAGAACCCCTTTAATAGAGTGTTGCTATCTCAGCCACGTACGTGGTCTATAGTGTCCCTGTAACCGCACAGGGGAGGCCCCACGACTGTGTCCATAGTCCTGGCCACCTCCGTCAGTGGTGATCCAGGAGAGGTGGCCATGCCCTGTGTGGCTGATTCTGGAATATCCCGTTCACTCCTAGCGGTACTGGATGTGAGCTTGATGCAGGGGGTGTTCACACGACGGATTTGCGGGGAATACTTTAATTATGCCCCCGAAAATACAGTAAACTCATTTGACGCCTCCAGCAGTCATCAAGGGCTGTGTAACATAATCGCCATCGATGACTGTAAAATAATCTAACTTCTCTGCAGAAGTGACGGGTCCCTTCTTTTCACAGGCGTACCTCTCGCACCCAGAAATGCAAAGAATAGGAGGCAGAAAGCTGCCCCTGGCCATTTGCATGTTGAAAGTGCGTGCACGCTTCCAGCAGCGCTAAACACCGCGTATCGAGGCACGTGCCAGTGCCCACGTGTCAACAGCTCCTTAAAGAGGCCCTACTGCTGTTCCTGTCTGGTTCCGAAAATCCTTGTGCTTTCTCTTAAATAAAAATTCTGAATCTGTCAGGTGGGTGTTCCCCATAAGGGGTGCGTCCCAGCACAGCCTGACATTGTCCAATTGCTGGTGACAGTCGGGGTCTGCCTGGACACGCCCCTTCCTACATTGCAATGGCAACACCCACATGACAGATTCAGTCATACATTTCCAGAAGGATTAACAGAGGAACAGCACAACCCAGAGATAGAAGATGTTCCAGGATTGTTATATCACAGGGAACACAAGGATTTACTAACCCGGTCACCGGTCTCCTCATTAGACACTTGATATTCCGGCAGTTCACAGACCTCAAAGATAGGTCCCAGAAGATGCTTTTCATGGCGGGTCCTGGGCTTTCTTCATCCGATCTGGAGGTTTCCAGTAGTTTATAACCTCCCCAATTGTGTGCGTTGCCTTGAGATAAGAGCCTCCTCAGATATTCGGGAATTGCCTCTGATCTGGCAGCACATGCTCCGGGCATAGATGGTGCCTGTGCCCTCATGGCAGGCGGTGGACGCCCAGCACTATTATTTGGAGAAGTTACCGTAGTAGGGAAGCGGCTCCAAGCCCGAGCTTTCCTATTAGTTTGATAGCTTAGGGCAGGGGTCTGCAACGTCGTCTCTCCAGCTGTTAGGAAACTACAACTCCCATCATGCATTTATATAATCTACATCAGTGGGCATGATGGAGAGTCGGCATTGCGGACCCCTGGCTTAGGAGAATGAGTATACCGCGCTCTATAGCAGCCCCCCTGTCTATGGGGCATTGCTCTGATCTGTCTACATGGGCACTAGGATGGGGAGACCGTGTACCCTGCAGCCTAATATATACAAGGGTGCTCACGTGGAAGCCATTAGAGCCTCTGATTAGGTAACGGTGCTGACATGGACGAAGCCGAGGAGAAGGGACTCCTGTCAGCTCTGTGCAAAGTGCAGGGAGATCAGCAGAACCTCCGGGGCTGTTAATTATTCCTAACGAGCCGTCTGGGGTTATGCAGCGCAATTCTGATTGCCAGATATACAATGCAGAGAGCGACAGATCGTCCTAATGTAAGATATTTGGGTATGTGTCGGTCTGCTCTGCAGTTCTGACATTCTGTTCATGAACCAGGAAGCTCAGAATGAGCTCAGCCGTTGATGAGGGTTGTTTCTTGGGCAGATAATACACGAATATGTACATTGCGATAGGCAACCTAGGGCAAGGGGTAATTGTTACCGAGCCCAACTTGTGTGTGTGTGTGTGTGTGTGTGTGTGTGTGTGTGTGTGTGTGTGTGTGGACTGTAGGTTTATGAAGTTGAATTTGTATGCAAATCAAAACAGGTATATTTATTACATGTATCTCCAGCACAAAGGTTGTTTGTTTTTTAGTTTCGGATAGTGCAGGGAAGGGTTTTACATTTGTTTTTCTGTCTGAGCCCTGGTTAAGAAGATTTCACCTAATGTGCTGATGTGGCATGCTGGAACTTGTAGTTGCACAGCTTCGCTCAGCTATGGAACTACAAGCTCCAGCATGCTGCATAAGACTCCATTTGTAACTAGAGGACAGATGTAAGTTGGGGACTGCCTGTGGGGGTGTGTGTATGTGTGTGTGTGTGTATATATATATATATATATATATATATATATATATATACACTCACCGGCCACTTTATTAGGTACACCTGTCAACTGCTCGTTAACACTTAATTTCTAATCAGCCAATCACATGGCGGCAACTCAGTGCATTTAGGCATGTAGACATGGTCAAGACAATCTCCTGCAGTTCAAACCGAGCATCAGTACAGTGGGACCCCATAGGGGATGAATGTCCCTTATTTGCATCCGTTTAATATATAAGGTCTGGTGTGTGCATTAAATGGAAGCCAGAAACGTGGTGCTTACCGAGCCTAACGGCTATAGTAGATTAACAGACTGAATTTTGAGAGGGGCTGTGGGATTTCAGCTCTGCAGGCTGCAGAATTGTGACTAGGGAATTCCAGAAAGTTGCCCCCTGAGTATCCGGCTATGTGTAATCATGGCGAGAAGATCAATAGTGTCTGCTGCGGTTCCTTTCAAAGAGTCTTGTGCGGAGTCTAGGAAAGTGATGAGCAGCAGCTAAACGATGAGAGTTTAGATCGGGATGTGAAATAGCGGTGACCTAGATGATGGCCTAAGGTTCATCTATGTTCTGAGGTGGATGAGTAGTCTTGCCAGGCACATAAAGCTGCTTGTCTAATAGAGTATAGATCAGGTAGGTAATGTATTATCCTCCAGAGCTGCACTCACTATTCTGCTGGTGCAGTCACTGTGTACATACATTACTTATCCTGTACTGATCCTGAGTTACATCCTGTATTATCCTCCAGAGCTGCACTACATTAGTCACTGTGTACATACATTACTTATCCTGTACTGACCCTGAGTTACTTCCTGTATTATCCTCCAGAGCTGCACTCACTATTCTGCTGGGGCAGTCACTGTGTACATACATTACTTATCCTGTATTATCCTCCAGAGCTGTGGTTTAATGCTGAGTTACAGTACATGGTGCCCGATCTCTTTTTTTGCTTACAGTCACTGTGTACGTACATAGACCAGTATTACTCCCATTCCTGGATAAAGCATCTGCATTGACCTCACATATGTGGCCTCTGTCTGCTGTAGGTCCTGCGAGGACATCTAATCCTAAAGGAGTGAATAGTTCATCTTTTAGCAGAGGTGCAAGGGACACTCACATTAACAATTAACAGCCCCATTTCCCAGTATAGACTTTCCCCCCTGCGTTGCCTGCTGGTAGACTGTCATTGTCATGAGGCCGAGGTAAACTTCCTGCTCATATCTCTGGGCTTCAGTCAGGAACGCGGTGAACGCTTGGCTTGTTTTCATTTATCAGCCCAGATAAAACAAAAAATGTCAGTGAAGAGGTCGGGGGAGCAGCGACTGAGAAAAAACACTCCCTGTAGCAATACAATAAGTATTCATCACCTGGGAGTGGAGTCCTAGTCAAAATATACAGCGCCTATGTACAAATCTAGAACTACTATAATACCTCCCCCTATGTAAAAGAATAGAACTACTAGAATACTGCCCCCTATGTACAAGAATAGAACTACTAGAATACTGCCCCCTATGTACAAAAATTTGAAAATGCTATAATACTGCCTCCCTATGTTGTTTAGTAGTTATATTCTTTTTCATAGGGGCAGTATTATAGTAGTTATTTTCTTGTAATAGCGGACAGTATTATAGCAGTTATATTCTTGTACATAGCGGACAGTATTATAGTAGTTATATTCTTGTACATAGGGGCAGTATTATAGTAGTCATATTCTTGTACATAGAGGGCAGTATTATAGTAGTTATATTCTTGTACATAGAATTTCTGCTGGAAGTTTACCGATGCTAGTGGGTGGTTGGAGGCGGCTCGACATGATCCCCGGGGATCTTTTTAATTTTTTGCGATTATTGAGTTGTGCCATCTTTGCAAATTCAAGGTGGGGCGGCTAAGTTTCTGATTATTCAGTCTTTTTAAAAGGGTTTACCTGCCGGGTGCGTTTTCTAAGCTTTTATGTTTTGATTTGCAGACCGGTGTTGTATTTTTACTAGGGGCCAGTATTATAGCAGGTATTTTTGTACTAGGGGCAGTTTTATGTAGTTTTTTCTTGTACATAGAGGCGATTATAGCAGTTTATTCTTGTAATGAGGCGTATATTTGCAGTTATATTTTGTACATAGAGGAGTATTTAGCATTATATTCTTTTTACATAGGAGCAGTATTTAGTGTTATATTTTGTACTGAGCGTATTATAGAGTTATTTCTTTTCATAGGGAGCAGTATTCTGTGTTTTAAATTTTTGACATAGGGGGGGTATTATATTTGTTATATTTTGTACTAGGGGGCGGTTTTATAGTTTATATTCTTGTACATAGGGGCGGTTTATAGTAGTTATTTTTGACATAGGGGGGGGGTATTTAAAAGTATTATATTCTTGTACTAGGGGGCGGTAAATTTTAGTAGGGTTTATTTTGTACATAGGGGGCGGGGGATTATGTAGTTATATTCTTTTTCTAGGGGGGGTATTAAAAGTAGTTATTTCTTTTACATTTTGGGGGGGTATTATAGTATTATTTCTTGGGACAAGGGGGCGGTTTTTTAGGTTATTTTTTTGTAATAGGGGGCGGTATTATAGTAGTTATTTTTTGTACTAGGGGGGTATTATAGTAGTTTATTCTTTTAATAGGGGCGGTATTATATTCGTTATATTCTTGTAATAGGGGGCGGTATTTAATTTGTTATATTCTTGACTGGGGGCGGTATTATAGTAGTTAAAAAATCTTGACTTTGGGGGGCGGTATTAAGATTATATTTCTTGTACATAGGGGGCGGTATTATAGCAGTTATATTCTTGTACATAGGAGCAGTATTATAGCAGTTATATTCTTGTACATAGGAGCAGTATTATAGTAGTTATATTCTTGTACATAGGAGGCAGTATTATAGTAGTTATATTCTTGTACATAGAGGCAGTATTATAGTAGTTATATTCTTGTACATAGGGGGCAGTATTATAGTAGTTATATTCTTGTACATAGGGGGCAGTATTATTGCAGTTATATTTGTGCACTTGAAGTTGTCTTGTAACGTCTGCTTAAAAGAGAATCGCTAGAGGCTTGTGTAGAGTTTCCTGTCCTCGGGCACCTGCAGGAACCTGGAGCAGGTGTGTATATGCCGTCGTCTAGTTCGTAATCCAAGATTTCACCATTTGATTTCCTAATGAATCCTATGTGAGGCTTTCCTAATTCTTGTGTAGTCTCGGGGCATGCTGGGAGTTGTAGTTTCCCAGTGGCCTCAGGGGCTCCCCTGTGGGGCTCAGGCTTCTGCACTGCAGACCATTGGGGTTGCAGCCTATTGCTCTTGTCATACGGCCGCTGGGCATGATCCTCCCTGTTTGCTCGTGATCAGTTGTAGATGTTGTTTTATGGTGTTTGCCGAGCGGCTCCTGCCGCCTCCGATAAGCAGAATATGCAGCGGTCACACCCTTCCAGGAATAGCCCCGGCTCATAGGGGATAGCCGCCGACACACTACTGGTAATATTCCCAGCAGGAAGGTGGACGACGAGGGGGAAATCCACGTCCTGCTGCATCACTAAGGAGAGGAGCTGGAAAGTGATAAGTAAAGCCAGCCTCAGGTCCCGGGTGGGGTTACAGGGTGTGCACCGTCATTGTTAGCTCCCAGAACATTGGGTTAGTTACTGTAGTTTCCCAATGTTTATAACCACTATTGAGATTTTTAATTTTCTTGGAAAACCTCTTCAACTTATCAGCTTGTCTTAGGAGTGTGGTAGGAAACCCATGAAAACACAGTGAAGACAATCGGCTTGTATGGGTGTACGTGATCTGCAAGGATGGCTTCATTCCCAAATTGGTTGTGAGCTCCTTCCACATGGTTGAGTGGCCCAGAGAATGCTACAAAAACATTCCTCATAATGCTGTCCTCGCCAGCTTGTGTTCTTCCAGCAATGGTTGCAGGGCGTTTGTTCTCTGATGTTACTCGACAGACCCAACAATGTACATCAGTTTGATGAAGCAGAAAACATTCCTCATTGGAATAGACAACAGTTCACTAGTTAGCAGAGTCCAGTTCCGTTACTGCTGTAAAAAATAATAAGCCGGTTTTGCCGCTGCAGGTTGGTCATCAGAAGTGCAGTGACATCCGTTGTCTGCTCCGGGGCCCATACGACAGTAGGGTTAGCAGAGGTGCAGTGACATCCGTCTGCTCTGGGGCCCCATACACATAGGGTTAGCAGAGGTGCAGTGACATCCGTCTGCTCCAGGCCCATACACAGTAGGGTTAGCAGAGGTGCAGTGATATCCGTCTGCTCCAGGGCCCCATACGCAGTAGGGTTAGCAGAAGTGCAGTGACCTTCGTCTGCTCTGGGGCCCCAAACACAGTAGGGTTAGCAGAGGTGCAGTGACATCCGTCTGCGCCGGGCCCCATACACAGTAGGGTTAGCAGAGGTGCAGTGATATCCGTCTGCTCCGGGCCCCATACACAGTAGGGTTAGCAGAGGTGCAGTGACCTCCATCTGCTCTGGGGCCCATACGCAGTAAGGTTAGCAGAGGTGCAGTGACATCTGTCTGCTCCTGGGCCCCATACACAGTAGGGTTAGCAGAGGTGCAGTGACATCCGTCTGCTCTAGGCTCCATACACAGTAGGGTTAGTAGAGGTGCAGTGCTATCCGTCTGCTCCGGGTCCCGTACACAGTAGGGTTAGCAGAGGTGCAGTGACATCCGTCTGCTCCGGGCCCCATACACAGTAGGGTTAGCAGAGGTGCAGTGACATCCCTCTGCTCCAGGCGCCATACACAGTAGGGTTAGCAGAGGTGCAGTGACATCCGTCTGCTCCTGGGCCCCCATACACAGTAGGGTTAGCAGAGGTGCAGAGACATCCATCTGCTCTGGGCTCCAAACACAGTAGGGTTAGCAGAAGTGCAGTGACCTTCGTCTGCTCTGGGGCCCCATACGCAGTAGGGTTAGCAGAGGTGCAGTGACATCCGTCTGCTCGAGCCCATCACGTGGTTAGCAGAGGTCAGTGCTCTCGCTCCAGGCCCCATACACAGTAGGGTTAGCAGAGGTGCAGTGACATCCGTCTGCTCCGGGCCCCATACACAGTAGGGTTAGCAGAGGTGCAGTGACATCCGTCTGCTCCAGGGCCCCATACACAGTAGGGTTAGCAGAGGTGCAGTGACATCCGTCTGCTCCGGGCCCCATACACAGTAGGGTTAGCAGAGGTGCAGTGACATCCGTCTGCTCCGGGCCCCATACACAGTAGGGTTAGCAGAGGTGCAGTGACATACACCTGCTTCGGGCCCCATACACAGTAGGGTTAGCAGAGGTGCAGTGACATCCGTCTGCTCCGGGGGCCCCATACACAGTAGGGTTAGCAGAGGTGCAGTGACATCCGTCTGCTCCGGGGCCCCATACACAGTAGGGTTAGCAGAGGTGCAGTGACATCCGTCTGCTCCGGGCCCCATGCCCAGTAGGGTTAGCAGAGGTGCAGTGACATCCGTCTGCTCCGGGGCCCCATACACAGTAGGGTTAGCAGAAGAGCTGAGACATCAGTTTCTCCGGGGCACAATACACAGTAGGGTTAGCAGTGGTGTAGTGACATCCTCTGCTCGGGGCCACCATACACAGTAGGTTTAGCAGAGGTGCAGGACATCCGTCTGCTCTAGGGCCCCATACACAGTAGGTTAGCAGAGGTGCAGTGACAATCCGTCTGCTCTCAGCCCCATACACAGTAGGGTTAGCAGAGGTGCAGTGACATCCTTCTGCTGCAGAGCCCCATACACAGTAGGATTAGCAGAGGTGCAGTGACATCCGTCTGCCCTGGGGCCCCATACACAGTAGGGTTAGCAGAGGGGCAGTGACATCCGTCTGCTCGAGCCCCATACACAGTAGGTTACAGAGTGCAGTGACTCCGTCTAAGTCAGATGCCCACATACTTAGTAGGTTACGCTGGAGTGGGTGTCGTCCTGGAGGTGGGTGCGTCCTGGAGGTGGGTGCGTCCTGGAGGTGGGTGCGTCCTGGAGGTGGGTGCAGCCTGGAGGTGGGTGCCGCCGGGTTGCGCCCCGTGCACTTTGGATCGTCTCCTGTAAGAGTCTTATCTGAGGGATCTCGTCCGTCTCGTGTCCTGTAGAGCTGGGGACTTGGAGCACAATGCGGTGACATCAGCCCAGTGCAGGCAGACGTCCCGCTGCGGCCCCGCACTGACCAGCGCCGGACCGCGGCCGCCTGACCCAGCACTTCCTTCCTCTGCTTATCGGCTCGGTTTTGTAGACGCATCACAGGAGGCTTTTTACTTTCCTTCCTTCCTTCCTTTTTTGTCTTAGTCATTGGTTTTCTGTCTGTCCTCTCTTCAGTGCATGTGAACCTGGTGATCAGCACAGGAAAAAGTTGTTCCACTGTCACTAATACTGACCCTCTGCCACTTTTAGTGTCTGTGGACATCACGGAGTGTGTGGTTTGGGGTGCGGGCAGCTGGGGATCCACTATATTATCTAAAGAGGGAACCCGTCAGCAAGCAGGCGGCCTGGAGCTTTTCCTATAGTACATTTAATGCCTAATGTCCCCAGTAGTGGCCGCTTGAGTGGAAAGGAATAGTTGATGGCAACTCTTTCCCCCCCCAGAAAAGTTGGGGCTCCAGGACCTGGTGACTCTCTTGTCCTTTACAGAAATTCTGTTAAAAACTATTTTTTTTCCGCTCAAAATTTAATTTTTAAGATATGAAATGTGGCCCGTCATTGAAAAATCCTAGAAAAACAGATTTTCGGAGCTAATTTGACATCTAAGGAGATGCCGCAGAGCAGCCTGGACCAGACCGCTCCAGTGACTGAAGGGGATTTCAAAGACTTCTACCAAGCCCCACTGCGATCACTGATGACATCACGTTGATGGATCACATGATGCTGCAGCCAATCACTGACCTCTGTGGTCACATGCTGAGGCCAGAGATTGGTTGCAGCATCATGTGATCCATGAATGTGATGTCATCAGTGAGGGACGGAAGCATGAACATCTGGCAGCGCTGGAACGGCGGTGATGGGAGGGGTAAGTATGGGTAAGTTTTCTATTTTAGCTCGGTGGGAGGTGGTAGGGAGGTTTTTCATAGTCTTGGAAAACCTCTTTAAATTGACTTAAAGAAGTTTACCTATTAGGCTGTTTCACAGGGCCTGCTCTTTGCAGACAGCTTCAGGCTCCCACTTTCTGTTCAGGATGTGGGTGGTTCTACCGCTTCGGGCTCCCACTTTCTGGTTAGGTTGTGGGTGATTCTACCACTTCGGGCTCCCACTTCCTGGTCGGGCTGTGGGTGCTTCTACCGCTTCCGGCTCCCACTTCCCGGTCGGGCTGTGGGTGCTTCTACCGCTTCAGGCTCCCACTTCCTGGTCGGGCTGTGGGTGCTTCTACCGCTTCCGGCTCCCACTTCCTGGTCAGGCTGTGGGTGCTTCTACCGCTTCCGGCTCCCACTTCCTGGTCGGGCTGTGGGTGCTTCTACCACTTCAGGCTCCCACTTCCCGCTCGGGCTGCGGGCGCTTCTACCCCAGTGACTGACATTTAAGCTTTGCCATTCCTAGCTGATCCTGTTAAAGGGACATTGGTGATGGAAGGGTTTTAACAGCTGGGCACAAGGCTGCTGAGCTCTAAAGGGTTAAAACTTGTCAGTAAGAAAGATAAGCTTCTGAGCTGCTGATAAGATACAGCAGGGAGTGACGTCCCCATCCTGGCCTTTGCTAGAGTGCAGAGAGGTTGTTTGTAACCTAGGGAAGCTTGTGTACGAACTGTTTTAGCTCTGAAAGGAAGCAAAATCGGAACAGCAATGTATTTGGTAGTAGTCTAAATTTACTTTGTCTCCTGTTTCAAGCCGATCAATGTGGTGAGAATCCCCCTTTAATTAGCGGGTGCCTGGATTTACAGGTGAACATCTGCCATAGCGGTGAAGATCCAACCAATTATCACAAACATTTTACTTGTAAAACCTCTGTCTTTGTGCAGAGATTGGTGGTCTATAGCACGTCTCTACAGTACAGTGCGGTACTACATGTCCTGTACTGCTCTAACATGTATTAGTGAGGTGCATGCAGTGATTGGTGGTCTATAGCGCCTCTCTACAGTACAGTGCGGTACTACATGCCCTATACTGCTCTTACAGGTATTAGTGGGGTGCATACAGAGATTGGTGGTCTGTAGCGCTTCTCTACAGTACAGTGCGTTACTACATGTCCTGTACTGCTCTTACATGTATTAATGATTTGCAGGTAGTGATTGGCAGTCTAGTAGTGCCTCTCTACAGCACAGTGTGGTACTACATGTCCTGTACTGCTCTTACATGTATTAGTGAGGTGCATGCAGTGATTGGTGGTTTATAGCGCCTCTACAGTACAGTGCGGTACTACATGTCCTGTACTGCTCTTACATGTATTACTGAGGTGCATGCAGTGATTGGCGTCTATAGCGCCTCTCTACAGTACAGTGCAGTACTACATGTCCTGTACTGCTCTTACATGTATTAGTGAGGTGCATGCAGTGATTGGCGGTCTATAGCGCCTCTACAGTACAGTGCGGTACTACATGTCCTGTACTGCTCTTACAGGTATTAGTGGGGTGCATACAGAGATTGGTGGTCTATAGCGCTTCTCTACAGTACAGTGCGGTACTACATGTCCTGTACTGCTCTTACATGTATTAGTGAGGTGCATGCAGTGATTGGTGGTTTATAGCGCCTCTCTACAGTACAGTGCAGTACTATATGTCCTGTACTGCTCTTACAGGTATTAGTGGGGTGCATACAGAGATTGGTGGTCTGTAGCGCTTCTCTACAGTACAGTGCGTTACTACATGTCCTGTACTGCTCTTACATGTATTAATGATTTGCAGGTAGTGATTGGCAGTCTAGTAGCGCCTCTCTACAGCACAGTGCGGTACTACATGTCCTTGTACTGCTCTTACAGGTATTAGTGTGGTGCATGCAGTGATTGGTGGTTTATAGCGCCTCTCTACAGTACAGTGCGGTACTATATGTCATGTACTGCTCTTACATGTATTAGTGAGGTACATACAGTGATTGGCGGTCTATAACGCCCTCTACAGTACAGTGCGGTACTACATGTTCTGTACTGCTCTTACATGTATTAGTGAGGTGCATGCAGTGATTGGTGGTTTATAGCGCCTCTCTACAGTACAGTGCGGTACTACATGTCCTGTACTGCTCTTGCATGTATTAGTGAGGTGCATGCAGTGATTGGTGGTCTATAGCGCCTCCCTACAGTACAGTGCGGTTCTACATGCCCTGTACTATTTTGCGCAGTATCCCGCCGGCCCCCATGATGGGGAGGCATAAACACTGTGTGACCGGGGCCAGTAGTTGTGTAGCGCTGTGTATGAGGCGCTGCGGCCGCTGCTTTGTTCCGGGTAAAGTGCTGAGCTCGTGTGTCCCGCTGTGCGGATGACACAATGCCTGTCCTATGTGGGTACGGGCTTCCTGTTGGGCCGCTGCCCGGCTGCACAATGCCCGTAGTACACTGATTACTAGAGGCTGACGCGGCACATGCCACACCGGCAGCCCTGCCTGCTTGTCGGCCTCGCTTCTCACAATCACTGGATTCTTATTTCCTTCCTTTCCAACGACAAAGCTAAAAATATATATACGGTATATATTCATATGAAGTGACCTAGAAATGATGGGCGCCTCACCTCTTGTGCTGCCGTGCTACAGGCGGGCGCACTGATCTGGTAGGAGGCAATTACACTCCCACATGGATTTAATGGCTTTATCCTGACACTTCTCTGAGATTTCTGCATCAGGACCAATCCACTGTGTATGCCTAGTGCTGGCCTGAGGGGGCGCTGTACAGCGCCGGGACTCGAGGAACACCAGACAGGGACTTCCTATGTCATTCCTTACCCCACATGTCATGGGATAGGCATAATACACTGCAGTCATTTTCCATCTAGAATCAACAGCTACTTAATCAGTTTATACTTCAGAGCTGAATTCACAGTTCTACAGGCTTCCAGTAGAAATCTCCCTGTGTGTGTATATACAGTATATATACATATGTTTGTGTGTATATATCTGCTTCTGCCCCTCAGCACTAACTGATCATGTCAAACTCTGCAACGACATGGAGGAGTTTTTCAGAAAAATGAGATTGAGGGAATATTTCTATGACAAAGACCTTCCATACAGCAGCGACTCTGAGAGAACAGCCCATAAGGAACCCACCAAAAAATCAACCTGGACCCCACGGCCTGGAATTTACGCAGCACTTGATAAATACATTGACTGTTTCAGAAAGTAAGTAAAATCTGAGATCTTGGGGAAAGTAAAGAAACAGGTCCATAACCTAACCCTGCAGGAACGTAATAATAAAACCAGCTGACAAAGGGGGCGCAATAGTCATGATGAACACCTCTGACTACATCCAGGAAGCGAACAGACAGCTGTCCAACCCCGCCCATTACTCCAAACTTAACAGTGATCCCACAGAGGCCTATATGAAACAACTAAAGAATATGATCAAGAAGTTTCCAACTCAGGTCCAGATGCAGGTAGAGGGGCTCATCCCAGCGGATCCCAGGCCGGGCTGCTTCTACATGCTCCCCAAGATCCACAAAGATGGCAACCCTGGGAGACCTATAATTTCTGGTATTGGGACTCTGACAGAGAATATCTCAGGTTGGGTGGAAAATCTCCTAAAACCCCTGGTCAGAGATACTCCTAGTTACATCCAGGACACCACGGATCTTCTTAACAAACTCAATGCCCTCGGTCCGCTTCCTGAGGGCACCATTTTGGCAACCATGGATGTAGAATCCTTGTATACAAACATACCCCACAAGGGATGGAGTAGCAGCATGTCGGATGCACCTGGGAAACAAACTTCCCAACAAAACCAGGTCACACAGCTCATACATTCATACTCAGCCACAACTATTTTAAATTTGGAGAGAACCTATATCTACAGCGAATGGGAACTTCAATGGGGTCCAGATGTGCGCCCCAGTATGAAAACCTCTTTATGGCTGAACTGCAAGGAGCGGATCTATCCACTTGTACCTCCGTTATATCAATGATATCATTGTCATCTGGACTGCAGGTAAGGAGGCCCTAATTCAATTCCATAATGACTTCAATAACTTCCACCCCACCATTAACCTCAAGCTTACCTATTCAGAGAGCAAAACCCACTTTCTGGATACCACAATATAGATTAAAGACACCGCTACTCCATCATTACCACAAACCCACAGACAGAACGGCCTACCTCAGAAATGACCGCTTCCACCCTAAACACACAAAGCAATCCATTATCTACAGCCAGGCTATACGGTACAATCCATTATATACAGCCAGCTACGTACAATCCATTATCTACAGCCAGGCTATACGGTACAATCGTATTTGCTCCGACAAGACAGACCTGGACAAACACCTCCTGAATCTGAGGACAAAATTTCTCAAACTTAGATACAGACCACAAGTGACAGACAATCAAATCAGCAAAGCGACCGCCATTAACAGAGACAGTCTGCTCACATACAAAGAGACCCAGAAGGAAGAACGAGTGCCCCTAGTTGTCACCTACAACCCACAGCTGGAGATCCTACGAAAGATTTGCCAAGGAACTTCAACCTGTACTACATAGGGGCAACAGACTCAAAGACATATTCCCAGTCCCCCCTCTCCTTTCCTTTCGGCAACCACCAAACCTGTGGCGTATTATTGTCCGGAGCGCCTGAAGGCCCAACAGAAAATGGCGATCTCACCCTGTCTTGCAAGAACAGGTGCGCTTAGAAGGCACATCCCACGTGCAGTTACCTGTCCCACATCCACACTGCTGACAGTGTACCTGTCCCACAGTCCAGCAGGTACACAGAATTAGGGGGACATTTTCCTGCAGGTCTAGCAATGTGTGATGTACTATAATGTGTTGCGCAATGCCCGACCACAGGCCTTATGTGGGGGAAACAGGCAGAGACTCAATGCAGCGCATGAACTCCACAGATTCACTATTAATAACGCAGAACTGATCTTCCAGTGGCACAACACTTCTCCAGAGAGGACCAATCTATTGAAGATCTGAAAATTATGGTTTATAATGGGACACTTTAAGACGCAGAGGGAGAGAAAGGAGTGGAATTTAAATTAATGCAAAAATTTCAGACTCTGCAAAATGGGCTAAATATTCATGCCAGCTTTATGTCAAACTATGTGTGAACTGTGATGGCCACAAATCACGACCTGATGGCTGCGAGATAAGACGAACAATTACTGACCCCTCCGTCACGCCTCACAAGTTTCCAGATAGTTGATTTCTTGACCTGTTGTAAATGACTTCTCTGCTTATATTGCATTTTGTTATTTTTAAGAATTCTAAGATCCTTTGAAGGTCCATGTCTTTTGTGTATAAAAAGTCTGTGAATTTTCAGTTTCTTGTATAGCACCATGTCTGAAGAAGGGAGCTAGTACTCTCGAAAGCTCACCATCAAATATACTCAGTTAGCCTCAAAAAGGTATCGCCTGATTTCTTCACTCTTCTACTACTTTCTATGGCTAACACGGTACAACTTTATACGTCTATATCTGTCGTATAAAATATATATATAAATATTAATTAAGCAGGTTACGAATAGGATAGGGACTGTAGGTTTGTTCTTAAAGGGGTTGTCTCGCTACAAAGAATAGCTTTCAAATTGTAGGGAACACAAAATAAAGACATTTTCCAAATATATTGCTTTGTTCCTCTGTTTTCCCTAAGGAGATGCAAGTAAATTTATGACCTCCCTGGCTATTTCAGTTCCCTCAGTAACTGACCTGTAAACAATTCTCCCCCTGCTGTTTGTTCTATGAGATGGCAGTGAGTGAAGTCATCACACAGGTCACAGCAGTGTCCTTGCTGCTGAGCAGTAAAAAGCTTGAATTATGTAAAATAAACAGAACTGTAATTAGGGCTTTTGTTTGAGGGATCAGATAAGAAAGTCCTGTTAGTAGTTTGAGAAGCTAATCTGATCAATTAGCAACAGAAAGCACAGCACAGCAGGAGCTGTACAAGCACAAGCTGTATGCAAATTAGTCAGTCTGAACCAGGAAGTGGCAGAGTATTTCATTCATGCATCCTTTGAAACTCTGTAGGGAGACCACTCCTTTAAGTTGAATTTGTATGTAATTCGGAACAGGTATATTTATTAAATGTAACTCCAGCACAAAAAGTTTTTTTTATAAATTAGTTTTGGATAGTGCAGGGAAGGGTTTTTACATTTGTTTTGCTGTCTGTGCCCCTGTTAAGAAGATTTCACCTCATTTTCACCTCATGTGCTGCTGGGGCATGCTGGCACTTGTAGTTCCATGTTCCACAGCAGATAGTAGCTGTGGAATGACAAGTTCCAGCATGCTTCATAAGCCTCTGTTTGTAACTAGGGGACAGATGTAAGTCGGAACGGTGTAAGTTAGGTGTGTGTGTGTGTATATATGTATATAGGTGTGTGTGTGTTTATATAAATATATATATATATAAAATATATATATATATATAAATATAATATATATTACACCTAATAAATATCTATATCAAAAAAGCTATGTAGTTTTCTTCAGAGCTGTATTCCCAATTCTACAGGCTTCCATTAGAAATTTCCCTGTACTTATATTAAAGGGGTTG
The DNA here is from genome assembly GCA_025379985.1 of Phyllomedusa bahiana. NCBI lineage: Eukaryota > Metazoa > Chordata > Amphibia > Anura > Hylidae > Phyllomedusa > Phyllomedusa bahiana. Next base: position 47,056 of record JAODAL010003069.1, read on the forward strand.
TATCAGGACCTCTATATTAGATGTAATACAATAGTCATTTTATGTATAGTTTATGCTTCAGAGCTGTATTCACAATTCTAACCGTTCCAATACAAGTCTCCCTGCACTTATATTAAGGAGGATGTCTCATCAGGAACTCTATATTAGGGATAATACATTGCATTCATTTTAAATATAGTCAATAAAGCTACGCAATTAGTTGATACTTCAGAGCTGTATTCACAATTCTGCAGTCTTCCAGTAGAAATCTAATGTGATCTTAAAGGAGTTGTTTGATCAGTGACCATCCTTTTCAAAAAGCCGCTCCCGGAAGCCAGGGCCAACCAGGGCTAATGTAGTATAACATGCTAATAAAAGTCCTCTTAGTCGTGGCATATGATAAGGGCTTAAAAGGGATGTTCCTGGCTCAGATGTTTATGGGATATCAACAGGATGTCATGCGTGACCGAGAGGTGCTGGACCCGTATCTGTCCAGAGATCAGGCCGCTACACTCCTCTTTAAGGAACAGAAAGTTGACAACACTCTTGCATTGACTTCTAGGAAGAAAAGCTTTGAAATCAGAAAGTCGCGCATGCGCAGCGCTCTCTCGGCTCATCCCGGATGATTGTGGGGGCCTGATCACGAGATTGGTAGGACCGGCAGTTTTCAGGCTTGTATGACCTATCCTGCTGGTATTCCATAAGTCTTAGATGGGGACACCCCTTTAAGGCCGGGTTCACATATCGGGGCTTCCATTATAGAGGTGGAGCTTTGATGATGGACACTAGTGGCGCCCGATGGCCCTTTTGATCAGTCGGGTTTGTTGAGTCTTCCTCTTGGAACGGAAACCATTTGACTGAATACAGATTAGGCCTATGTCCTCCAAAATGGAAGCTGGTCTTACCGAGAGATTCCGCTATGACCTATAGATGGAACCAAATGGGCTGAAAGCAGCCAAACCTTCAGGGCTGGGCTACATTCACATTGGTTATAAGGACCTCGTGCCGCCGGGTGGGAGGGGTGCAGGGCCAAGATGGAGGCAGCCGCTCCTCCAAATGCACAAACCAAGAAAAGAAGAACCTGACTGTAGGGCGGCTTTTGGCCCCACAAAGAGGCATTAGAGTAGGTACCCCTTGATAGCAGCTACCGCATCACAGTAGCCTTTAAAGGGGTTGTCTCACGACAAGGGTTGATTTTTATATTAAAGATCTTACAAAAACAAGTCACTTTGCAATATGTGTCCATTAACGGTGTCCTACCTATTCCTAGATATCCCCTCTTGTATGGGCTGCATCAGCTCCTCAGGTCGCTATAGCTACAGACCTGTTTGCTCTATCCTGATAGGCTGCCGGCACTGGTTGCTATAGCTACAGACCTGTTCGATCTCTCCTGATAGGCTGCCAGCACTGGTTGCTACAGCTACAGACCTGTTTGCTCTATCCTGATAGGCTGCCGGCACTGGTTGCTATAGCTACAGACCTGTTCGATCTCTCCTGATAGGCTGCCAGCACTGGCTGCTATAGCTACAGACCTGTTTGCTCTATCCTGATAGGCTGCCAGCACTGGTTGCTATAGCTACAGACCTGTTCGATCTCTCCTGATAGGCTGCCAGCACTGGTTGCTATAGCTACAGACCTGGCTTCTACTGCAGCCTAGTGGAAGCCAGTAAACACGCCCCTGAATTCAAAGTGAAACCAAGAAAACAGGACTGAGGTGAGATGAATCAGTGTAGTGAGACAACCCGTTTAAGTACAGTCGCACTAGAAATGCTGGGTCGGCCCTGACCTCTGGGAGCGGCGATAAGACAACCCCTTTAAGATCAGATCAGTGCAGGGAGATTTCTATTGGAAGCCTGCAGAATTGTGAATACAGCTCTGAGTTATCTACTGATTATGTAGACTCTCTCTATGAAATGGATACTTTGGGTATTTTGATGCACATAAAGTTTGATCAAACTGCACACTTTGAGCCTTTAGGGGACGTTCACACAAACGAAATAAAAAAAGCCTCCAAACGCCCCTAGTTCATTTCCATTTATTCCTATGTGAAATGGCGTTTGTAGTTCACACACAAAACATTTTTTCCGCCCTTGTACGGACGCGGTTTTGGATGCTGAAAAAGAGGTCATGTCAGTTCTTGACGCGTTTTCAACGCTGTATATCCCTATAGGAGTCCATGGAGAGCTGCAATTTCTCGGCGCGGTTTTGGCCGTGGCTATTAAATTGTATGGGTGTTTCAGAAAGAAAACGGTGTTGGAAAACCTCATTAAATCCTCGTCTGAAGAGTGCTGCGTTGAGGCGCTGTTCAGACGAGGCTTTGCCGAAAATTCAGCGTCCAAATCAGCCGCGTGAACATACCCTTATTTTGTGCATGTTTGGTGCACAGCAATAATGCGTTCTTAAAGGGGTTGTCTCACTACATTGAGTCATCTCACCTCAGTCCTGTTTTCTTGGTTTCACTTTGAATTCAGGGGCGTGTTTACTGGCTTCCACTAGGCTGCAGTGGAAGCCAGGTCTGTAGCTATAGCAACCAGTGCTGGCAGCCTATCAGGAGAGATCAAACAGGTCTGTAGCTATAGCGACCAGTGCTAGCAGCCTATCAGGAGAGATCAAACAGGTCTGTAACTATAGCAACCAGTGCTGTCAGCCTATCAGGAGAGATCAAACAGGTCTGTAGCTATAGTAACCAGTGCTGGCAGCCTATCGGAGGGAGAACAGGTCTGTAGCTATAGCGACCTGAGGAGCTGATGCAGCCCATACAAGAGGGGATATCTAGGAATAGGTAGGACACTGTTAATGGACACATGTTGCAAAGTGACTTATTTTTGCAAGATCTTAACATAAAAAGTAGCGATCCTTGTAGTGAGACAACCCCTTTAATGTTCCACTAGTCCAGTGTCTGTCTGGTTTTGGTGCCGGGTGGGTGCTGCTAGATTTGGTTTCTGTGGACGTAGTCATGCCACGCATGGATACGGGGTAAAATGGCAAGTGGCTCGAAGTAGCCCTCAGGACAGCATTGCTCTTCGGGGACGTTTACACGGCTGATCTGGAAGCAGATTTTTCGGCACCCAAATTGCCTTGTAAGCCGCAGTTTTCACATGGGGGTTTGATGAGGTTTTTCAGACACTCATTTTTTTTGGCATGGTTTTCATTCTGACATTGAAATACTGTACCAGGGTGTTTTTTGGCTGCGGATAACAAGGCGCCACGCTTTAGACGAGGTTTTGAAGCTCTCCATTGATTTCTATGGGCATTTTACTTGTGGAAAAAGCTTCAAGATTTGACATGTCGCTTCTTTTTAGCAACGTAAAGAAGTGCAGAAAACCCACGTCGTCTGAACGATGATGTGGTTTCCATAGGAATTGATGAAAATGAACTGGGGCCGTTATTCGGCACACAAATCCGTTGTGTAAACGTAGCTAAGGGTATCTTCAGCTTTAAGGCGTTGTCTCACTACAAGGATTGCTGCTTTTTATGTTAAAGCTCTAGACATTGTAGAGCTTGAACAGGTACAAAGGCGGCAACAAAAATAATAAAAGGACTGGGTGGACTACAGTACACAGAAAGATTAGCAAGATTGGGGTGATTTAGTTTAGAGAAAAGACGGCTTCAGGGGACATAATAAATATGTTTAAATACATCAAAGGTCAATGTGGAGCTCTCTCCCAAGATTTATTTATACCCAGAACTGTATCCAGAACAAGGGGGCATCCTCTACGTCTTGATGAAAGAAGGTTTCTACATAAACATAGAAAGGGATTCTTTAGTGTGAGAGCAGTGAGACTATGGAATTCTCTGCCAGAGGAACTTGTCATGGTGAATTCAATAACAGAGTTCAAAATGGTTTGATGCATTTCTGGAGCGTAATAATATAACAAGTTACAGTGCTAGGATTCTGGAGAGGGGTCATTGATCCAGGGATTTTTCTGATTGCCAGATTGGAGTCGAGAAGGAATTTTTCCCTAAAATGAGGACAATTGGCTTCTACCTCATGGGGGTTTCATCTTCCTCTGGATAAACACCTTAGCACAACAGGCTGAACTGGATGGATGTCTCGTCTTTTTTCGGCCTTACAAACTATGAAAAACAAGTCACTTTGCAATATATGTCCATTACCAGTGTCCTACCTATTCCTAGATATCCCCTCTTGTATGGGCTGCATCAGATTCGCTATAGCTACAGACCTGTTCGATCTCTCCTGATAGGCTGCCAGCACTGGTTGCTATAGCTACAGACCTGTTTGATCTCTCCTGATAGGCTGCCAGCGCTGGTTGCAATAGCTACAGACCTGTTCGATCTCTCCTGACAGGCTGCCAGCACTGGTGGCTAGAGCTACAGACCTGGCTTCTACTGCAGACTCGTGGAAGCCAGTAAACACCCCCCTGAATTCAAAGTGAAACCAAGAAAATAGGACTGAGGTCAGATTAATCAATGTAGTGAGACAACCCCTTTCACTTAGTATTAAAGGGCAACTCCATGCTTCATTGATAACTACAGTTGTGGTGCAGAAGGGATTCCTGGGTAATGAGGGGAGGGCGGGTGGTTGTAGGTTTTCCGCTCTCTCGGGTCTCGCCATACTATTAGGAGGTCTCTCCCATGGTCCCGTTTATGTGGTTGTGTTCTCAGACTTTTGTCTTGTTGTGACAGCGCAGTCTCGGGTGTGTTCACATGACATGCTTGTGTAATGTTTGTCCCCCATCCATCTCCTGTATGTGCTCTGGGATCAGGCGGCTGACATGACTGCCATGATGTATGGCCACGGCTTGTGAAGAGTCAATAATTGGAGCATTAGTCACTTCCCATAAACTCTGGGGGCTCCAACGTCTCCTGTCAGAGGCGGAAAATGTCAACTCTACGAGGGATTTTCTTGTCGCTGTGTGTACACTGAGCGTCAAGAGGCCATAATCGGAGGCTTAAAAGCACATTTATCACCACCCATGATGCCGTACTGCAATCAGCGCATTGAAGCCTGAAGAACAAGGTCTCTTAAAGGGCCAGCAGCCTCGTCATAGGACTCCTGAATAGTGTTGCGCTTCAGATTTGGATCAGCCGGTTTGGCTTAGGAAGATCAGCCTACCAATCGGCAGCGGGACAAAGAAGTACGTCAAGAATGATGCACTTCCTCTTTCCTGCCTGGATTGGTCCCGTGGCTTTCCTGCCGTCGCCAGCAATATTCAGCTCAGGCCGAATGGGACTGATCTGAAGCGCAAAACTACTCGCCGGTGTTGGTGGAGGTTTGGACATCCTGTAGGGCTGATATGTGCTAGGCAGGGCTGTGGGGTCGGAGCCTATTTTGCAGGAGACGGAGTCGTCATAAAATGGACCGACTCCGACAATATATAATAACTTGGTAAAGTTAGTTTGATGCAGTGCAAAGAGCAAGATAAATTTGGGTCCGGCCCAGTGCTACTGCTCCATATCTTCAGCCTTATCACATGAGGAGTGTAATTGATGACATGGAGCAGGCAAAGCGCTGCCCCAGGGGAGAAGATTCTGCTCCCACAGCAAACAGATTTCAGCAAATGTTTCACCTGCTTTCAAAGAAGTAGAAAAGTTCAACCATTCATCAAACTTGACTGTGGCTGAGGCGATTCCCTTTATACACGGACATTGTTAGAGATGTTGCCCCCTGTGGTCAATGCTCTGCCCCCAAACCCAAGTTAGCGAGAGAGGCCATTCTCTAGCCTGAAATGAGATCAGTTGTGGGTCATGTATGCAGGATCTGATGGAGGCATACGATTTCTCAGAACAAATTCAGAGACTCCACAAATGTTCCTGCCCGTGTTTTGCATATTTACATTTTTTTTTGTTTTAAGTCAAAATCCAATAAATATATTTTAAAACTGACAAGCAAAATGGTAACAATGTTTTGAACTTGTGACACTTGCAGGCTCCATATCTCACCATCCATACAGCTTTGTACATGAGGCTCCTGTAATTTTATATAGAGTCATCTTACCTATCATACATAAATTTGACTTGCAATTATTTAGCATCTGCTTAGTTCTGCAGATTCTTTCCTGTAACTGCATTTTTACTGTTTTGCTGCTAAAAATCAAATGTTACTTTTTATTAATTTGTTAGTATTTGGTAAATCCACCTTTTGGTTTTTCTATACTGTCTGAATCCTTCTGGATCAGATTCAAGCATGTCTTGACCAAAATCTGATCCCAGGTCTCTTCTACACATTCCCAATGTTGGTGCAGACTGGACTTGGATACAAATACAGCTTTTTCTTCACCTCTACCCAAAAGTGTTCAAAAGATCAAAACATTGTTACCCTTTGCTTGTCAGTGCCTGTTCTACCTTTAAAAAGCTTGATTATTGTATCATAAGGTGATAAACAGCCGGATGTTACCATTTTACTACAGTAAGGTTTTTCATTAAACATTTCGCCCTGTATGAGGGAGTCGGAGTCAGGGCTTTGGCTTGCCGACTCCACAGCCCTGTTGCTAGGTGTCTGGGGGTGCGTAGTGTAGCTCAGTAATGATTGTTCCCTCTCTCTTTCCCTACAGAGACTTCCTGCCCCGTGGATCTGGCATCGTCACCCGTCGCCCCCTCATCCTCCAGCTCATATTTTCTAAAACAGGTGAGTCCTTTGCTTTTGGGTTGTCTCATTCAGGCGCGACCTGCCTGAATATCACCAAGTGACTGCAGGAAACTCACCCCTGGACTTCAGGAAGCTGAGAAATGAGACGCTAAGGTGAGTGCACCCATCAAACGGAGCCTCCTGTCTCAGCTTCCTGCACCTCTGTGATGTGTGGTGGTTCATCAGTCACTTCTCTCACATTCTAGTAATCAAGGTGCAATGAAATCCAGGATCCAGTACAGAGTCCCAGCCACCATCTTCCTCCTCTCACCTGAAATATTATGTGTTAGGGTATGGTCACACAGCTTATTGGGGAACGTAACTGTGCGCGTATTTCGCTGCGTATTGCGCTTTAGATGCGGCGAAATGCGCGCTGCAATTGCGGTAATTCATAGCTCTCTACGAGCAGTCTACCTCTGCATACAATACGATCGTATCGTACGCCGGGGGAGAGAAGTGACATGTCAGTTGTGTCGCTGACACTGCGTGTCAATGGGGCCGGCCGGGGACTTTGGGCGTATGCGCTGATCAGCACATGCTTCCAAAACAACAGTCATATATTGCGGCGCGTACTGTACACGCCGCGATAAGCTGTGTGAACATACCCTTACTAGCCAACAACTCTAACCTATCTGGGATTTACTCATTCTGCCTAATACCAAATGTAAACTTCAATCTGGTGCATTTTCAGACTGTCTAGTCAGGCATCCTCAAACTGCGGCCCTCCAGCTGTTGGGAAACTACAACTCCCATCATGCATTTATATAATCTATAACGGTGGGAGTTGTAGTTTCCCAACAGCTGGAGGGCCGCAGTTGGAGGATGCCTGGTCTAGTCTATCAATGTACCATAAATCTGCCACATGTTTAGACACTTTTAGGGTATGTTCACACGGCTTAATTGCGGGGCGCATTTTGACACATTTGCGCTTCAATACGCCCCGCCATTACGGTAATTCATAGCTCTTATAGAGAGCTATGAATTACGTCAGTCTCCCCTGGTGTACAATATACGCGTATTGTACGCCGGGAGAGATAAGTGACATGTCACGTCTACGCGGTGCTCCGCGCCTACCCCCGCTCTTTAGTAGTACACGCTGACCAGTGCGTACTTCTAAAACACCCGATGTATTGCCGCAATACGCTGTGTAAACATAGCCTAATAAACAGTGTAAGGGTAAGTTCACACGGCAATAAATGCGGGACGTATTTCGCCCGCAATTACGCTGTGTGCTTGGGAGCGGGGGCCGGCAGCCTGCCAGCCCCATAGACGTTCATTAATTGACATGTCACTTATCTCCCCGCTCGGCGTATTGTGCGAGCGGGGAGAGGAGACGTAATCCATAGTTCTCTATGAGAACTGTGGATTACTGTAATGATTGGGACGTATCTTGCCCCGTATTGCACACGCTACTGGCCGAGATACGTCCCATTTTAAGCCGTGTGAACATAGCCTTAGATGGTTTAGTGTGTGGCAAAAATTGCACCAAAATTTTGATACGAGCAGAGTAACTATGAGTCATGCCCCCTTTAAAGTAGCCACTACCCTCTCGCAGAAGCCACACAACCTTTTGGTGGACACAACACAGAAGTGTCTAAAAACCATCTAAAGGGCATGATCAATCTGGTGTAAAGCGTGCACAGTCTACATGTGCTTGTAGATTTCTGATGCAATTGCCATAGTAAATCTGCCCCAATGTAGACCTAAGGTAGACTCTCACCACTTGGCAGGAGGTGAGGGTAAAATCTGAGTTGACGAGGACCACCGGGGAGCTAACATGGACCACCTATGATGCCTTTTTGTGGTGTGGTTTATACAAGCCTCGTCCCTTCGTGGTCTGGTTTGCACGCCACTTTCCAGGTTTGTCCAACTATCTCCATTGGAAAAATTTGTGGCAGGACTCCAAGTTGATGCGCTGACCTCGAATTTTCACTTTGCGGCAGTGATTTCCACCGCTGTTTTTGGAGACGTAGAAACCCTTTTTGTTGGGTGTGGGGTTAGTCTGTGGCTTGACTGCCTGATGTGGAATATAACATTAAAGGGGTTGACTCATTATAAAGATTAGCTTTCAACATGTAGAAATTGGTCTTTTTTTTTTTTTTTAAATATATTGCATACTATACGCGCCGCAATACACAGTGTGAACATACCCGAAATCTTTCTGCTCCCGAAACAGCCCCCATTATAGAGACATTGAATCTATCGCAGTTCAATGTGAACTACAGTGCCGATTTTTCATTTATATCTATCAGACACTAATTTCAAGCATGAGAATCCAAATTGTCAATAGCCTTATGTCGGCCGTGCAACAATTAAATATTAGTTGCCTGAGTCAAACAAAATATTAAAGAGAAAAAATCCTATACTCGCCTCTCCCCGTTCCTGCGCCAGCTCTCCCCGATCTGGTGTTCCTCCAGTTGTATTTTAGTTATTTATTTTTTTTTTGCTTGTTTTTGCCGAATGGGATGCCACCCATTGGCTGCAGTGGTCACATGCTTACATCACCGTTTGGGGCTGTTCACGTCGATGTAAGGGAGATGGCACATGACCGCTAAAGACTTGGGAGGGGGGTGGGGGAGAGGATTTGGAAAAGCCAGCACCAGAAGAGGGCAGGGGGAGAATCGGCTTTACTTTTGTTTGACATGAGCAGCTTGCTGTTTGGGCAGATTTAATTTATTCTGAATGGAGACGATCCACAGCCGGGGTGGGGGGGGGGGGGGGGGCTATAATTACTGAATCGTAAATTGAAGGAGTGGTTAGTTTGGGAAAGTCCTTGTGTTCCCGCAGTTCCCCCCCCCCTATAATGAGCCGCTGCAGGTGCTGCCCACGTGGCTGGCGGCCAGCACTACGTCTCGCATGTTACGTCTCCTCAGACAGCGGGGATTATCTCTGGCACTCCCACGTATGGAGCCGGCAGGCTTCCAGCTGTTGCGCCTCTTCGGAGCCTCAGCTGATGAGGGTTGTAGTTTACCACAGCCCGCATAGTGTTGGGATCCTCACCAGTCACCTCTCGTCTACTTCCACGAGACAATAAGAGGCAGTTTGTACAGGTAGAACCAGTCTGACCTTCCCTCTTGTTGTAAATTTAGTAACAGATTAAACTATATATAAGGGATCGGGCGGATGTGCCGGGGTTAACCCTTTATGCCCCAGTCCTTCTGGCTCTGCAACACACGCCCTTGTTGGGGTGCAATATCTGAAAGGGTTGCTCCCACTATAGACCTAGTGATAAGTCATCAAAGTCTGATGGGTGCGGGGCCCACCTCCGGTGCATAATAAGGTGCCAGTCGTTGCCATGTCCCAATCTAGTCACGTGCTTGCGGTGTCAAAACCTCTAGGGCTAAAGCTGTTAGGTAACTTGATTACAACGGATGATGCATTACCCCCATATGTTCCAGCTGCTGAAAGACAACAACTCCCCGCATGCCATGGCTGCGTGGTTAAAGAGGTGTGCCCTCCATAGACTTTGATCAAAGTCTGATTTGTGCGGTCCCCACTTATGGGGAACGGGCCCCCGAAGGTTATGGATTGGAATGGAGAAGTGCTTGCACTTGCAGGACTCCTATAAAACAGAAGGGAGCGTCCTGAGTTCAGCCGAACGCATCACTCCCCTGTACTGGGAACTCCCCAGGCCCCTTTGAAAGTTATGGCTCAGAACAGAGAACCAGTTGTGCACGACTCTCCCTTCTGTTCTGTGGGAGTCCCCAGCACAGGTGGTTCGGCCTTACTCTTATGGAACAGAATGAAGAGTCCTGCACAACCCGTTCTTCGTTGGGAGCCATAGCTTTTAGGGGCCTGGAGAGTTCCCAGTACAGGAGAGCGCTGTGTTCTCCATTCTGTTCTATGGGAGTTCCCAGTACAGGAGAGCGCTGTGTTCTCCATTCTGTTCTATGGGTGTTCCCAGTACAGGGGAGCGCTGTGTTCTCCAATCTGTTCTATGGGAGTATAGGGGAGCGCTGTGTTCTCCATTCTGTTGTATGGGAGTTCCCAGTACAAGCGAGCGCTGTGTTCTCCATTCTGTTCTATGGGAGTTCCCAGTACAGGAGAGAGCTCTGTTCTACATTCTGTTCTATGGGAGTTCCCAATACAGGGCAGCGCAGTGTTCTCCAGTCTGTTCTGTGGGAGTATAGCGGAGTGCTGTGTTCTCCATTCTGTTGTATGGGAGTTCCCAGTACAAGGGAGCGCTGTGTTCTCCATTCTGTTGTATGGGAGTTCCCAGTACAAGGGAGCGCTGTGTTCTCCATTCTGTTCTATGGGAGCTCCCAGTACGGGGGAGTGCTGTGTTCTCCAATCTGTTCTATGGGAGCTCCCAGTATAGGGGAGCGCTGTGTTCTCCATTCTGTTGTATGGGAGTTCCCAGTACAGGAGAGCGGTGTGTTCTCCATTCTGTTCTATGTGAGTTCCCAGTACAGGGGAGTGCTGTGTTCTCCATTCTGTTCTATGGGTGTTCCCAGTACAGGGAAGCGCTGTGTTCTCCATTCTGTTCTATGGGAGTTCCCAGTACAGGGGAGCACTGTGTTCTCCATTCTGTTTTGTGGGAGTTCACAGTACAGGGAAGCGCTGTGTTCTCCATTCTGTTCTGTGGGAGGTCACAGTACAGGGGAGGGCTGTGTTCTCCATTCTGGGATATGGGAGTTCCCAGTACAGGGGAGCGCTGTGTTCTCCATTCTGTTCTATGGGAGTTCCCAGTACAGGGGAGCGCTGTGTTCTCCATTCTGTTCTATGGGAGTTCCCAGTACAGGGGAGCGCTGTGTTCAACTTTACTCCTATAGAACAGAATAAAGAGTCCTGTACAACTGGTTCTCTGTTGGGCACCATAACTTTTCTGTGCCTGGGGAGTTCAATGTACAGGTGAGCACTGTGTTAAGCCATACTCAGAATGGAGCATCACGCGCTACTGGTTCTCCGTTCTGAACCATAACTTTCAGGGGTCTGGTAAGTTTCCAGTACAGGGGAGCGATGCGTTCGGCTGTACTCGGGACACTCCCTTCTGTTTTATTAGTCGTGTGCAAGCGCAACCGCTTCTCCATTCTGAGCCGTAACTTTTGGAGCCCGTTCTCGATATAGGTGCAGATCCCAGATGTGAGGGCACACCCCTTTAACCACGCAGCCATGGATTCCAGCCAAGGCATGCTGGGAGTTGTAGTTTGTCAGCACCGGCCTTGACGCCATCTTTGGCCAGTTACTCTCTACACGTTCCAGGTTGTGCTCCTGCCATGCAGCGTTCTCCATGGTTGTATCTGGTATTGCAGCTTCGCTCCATTGTCCTAAACAACCTGGGACTGTTTTGGGGAAAGAGCAGCCATGTTTTTCCAACCTGTCCATGTAGTCTCCCCGTCTGCTCCACACCTGTCGGCTCCTCCGCCCGCCTGCAGGTGTCTTGTTGCACCACTTCAGTTCAGCGTCTTGGGGAGTGGCCGGTGACCCGGATCTGGTGACGTGTGATTTGTACGTGATGTTGTTGATATGACGGGCACGGTGCATGCTCATGTACTATGCCATTATACAGTCCTGGGACTGTCATGGTGGGCACCGTCAGCTAGGGTGCAGCCTGTGGACGGATGTGTTCTCCATGCAGCAGCTGTGTACACAGGAACCCATCAGACCAGCTCGTATTTACCAAGGGGTGCATTACACCGGACTAGACATCCTCTTTGTGTTTTAGACCAGGGCTGTGGAGTCGGCAAGCCGAAGCCCCGACTCCAACTCCTCAATTTCCCAAACCTCCGACTCCTGACTCCGACTCCCTCATACACGGCGCATGTTTAAGTGATAACTTTACTGTAGTAAAATGGTAACATCCGGCTGTTACCTTATGATACAATGATCAAGCTATTTAGGTAGAACAGACACTGACAAGCAAAAGGGTAACAATGTTTTGATCTTTTGAACACTTGTGGGTAGAGGTGAAGAAAAAGCTGTATTTGTATCCAAGTCCAGTCCGCACCAACATTGGGAACGTGTAGAAGAGACCTGGGATCAGGTTTTAATCAAGATATGCTTGGATCCGATCCAGAGCCCAGAAGGATTCAGGCAGTATTGAACACCGAAAGGTGGATTTACCAAATACTAACAAGATAATAAAAATTAACATTTTGATTTTTAGGAGCAAAACAGTAACAATGAAGTTACAGGAAAGAATCTGCAGAACTAAGCAGATGCTAAATACTTGCAAGTCACATTTATGTATAAGATAGGTAAGATGACTGTATATAAAATTACAGTAGCCTCATGTACAAAGCTGTAGTATATGGTGAGATAAGGAGCCTGAAAGTCACAAGTTCAAAACATTGTTACCCTTTTGTTTGTCAGTGTAAAATATATGTATTGGATATGACTTTAGGACACAAAACAATTGTAAATTTGCAAAACACTGCAGGAACATTTGTGGAGTCTCTGAATTTGTTCTGAGAAATAGTATCGCCTCCATCAGATCCTGCATACATGACCTCACATCTGATCTCATTATTTCCAGGCTAGACAACGGCCTCTCTACACTAACTTGGGTTGGAGGCAAAGCAGTGACCACAGGGGCGACATCTCTAACAATGTCGGGGTATAAAGTAATTGCCTCGGCCACAGTCAGTTTTGATGAATGGTTAAACTCTTCTACTTCTTTGAAAGCAGGTGAAAAATGTTACTGAAATCTGTTTGCCCTGAGGTCGGGATCTTCTCCCCTGGGGCAGCGCTTTGCCTGCTCCATGTCATCAATTACACTCCTCATGTGAGGAGGCTGAAGATATGGGAGCAGCAGCACCGGCCGGACCCAATGCCTCTTGCTCTTTGCATCGAACTAACTGGACCAACTTAGTATATATTTTGGGAGTCGGAGTTGGTCCATTTTATGACGACTCCGACTCCTGCAAAATAGGCACCGACTCCACAGCCCTGGTTTTAATTCCTTACGGATTTCGAGAGGCGTTTGCTGTCGGTGAATGAAGGCATGCCTGTTTACATTCAGAGGCGGCAAACTGGTATATAGCTAGTCCTGCCCTCTGCTGGGAACTGGGTATATATCTCTCAGGTGTATTACAGTGTTTCAGTGTGGAGTCTGAGCACACTGAGCATTGTCTGCACTAAATACAATTGTGTCCACTTCTCTGCTGAGAGCAAGACTTGCTTTGTACAGTGTATCAGTCTGGAGTAAATGCTTTTAACTCGCAGAGCATTGTCTAGACGGAATATGGTTCTATTTGCTTGAGAGCAGGACTTACTGTGTACAATGTATCCGTCTGGAGTCAAGGCTTTAAGTTCACAGAGCGTTGTCTAGACTGGATATAGCTGTATTTGCTGCTCTGCTGAGAGCAGGACTCGCTGTTTACAATGTGCCTGTCTGAAATTCAGGCTTTTAGCTCGCAGAGCGTTATCTAGTATGGATACAATTATATCCACTTTTTTTTTAGATGAAGGCAGGACTGGCTATGTACATTGTTTCAGTCTGGAGTCCAGGCTTTTGGTTCACAGAGCATTGTCTACACTGGATACAGTTCTATGCACATCTCTGCTGAGAACAGCACTAGCTGTGTACAACGTATCAGTCCGGAGCCCAGGCTGTTTAGCTCACACAGCATTGTCTACATTGGATACAATTCTATCCTCTTTTCAATTGAAGGCAGGGCTAGCTGTGTGCAGTGTATCCGCCTGCAGCCTGTTGAGCTCACAGAGCATTGTCTAGGCTTGACAGAGTTGTATCCACTTCTCAGCGGAGTGTTTTTATTCACTGACCGTGATCGGTCTTGAAAATGGTGACGAATTGAAATGCACACGACATAAGAACTTGTCATTTATACAGGGCCGGTCTCTGAATAGCTAAAAAAAGATTTAAATAAAATCTATAAATATTAATAATTAAAACACATAAAAATTACCCATGCAGGGGGTGAGGGCCTTTGGAAGCTAATTTGCATACTTTTTTTCCCATGATACTTTGCCTGTAAGATGCCATGGACCTCGTCTATGACTGTCTTTGTTGCCCATAGCGACCAATCAGTGCCCAGCTTTAATTTTTCTAGAGCACTATATGAAATGAAAGCTGTGCCCTGATTGGTTGCTATGGGCAATAGTTGGTTGCTATGGGCAACAAGGACAGTTTTAGTAACCAATCAGAGCTCATAGGAACCAATTGGCGCCCGGCTTTAATTTTTCTAGAATAATATATAAAATGAAAGCTGAGCCCTGATTGGTTGCTATGGGCAACAAGGACAGTCCTAGTAACCAATCAGAACCCATAGCAACCAATCGGCACCCAGCTTTAATTTTTCTAGAGCACTGCATGACATGAAAGCTGGGCCCCGATTGGTAGCTATGGGCAATGGTTGGATGATGTGGGCTCTGGTTGCTATGGGCAGTGGTTGGTTGCTATGGGCAACAAGGACAGTCTTAGTAACCAATCAGAGCCCATAGCAACCAATCGGCGCCCACCTTTCATTTTTCTAGAGCAAGATATGAAATGAAAGTTGAGCCCGGATTGGTTGCTATGGGCAATGGTTGGTTGCTATGGGGCAACAAGGACAGTCTTAAGTTTAATTTCCATAGATGAGGCCCCGTGTATCTGCTTGATGTCCTCGATGGGAAGCAGTAACCCCTCCACCTCCTGTGCTTTTCTGTAAATATGGGGAATCTGGGCTGCCGGGAATCATGACAGGAGATTTCCCAGCATGCCCAGTGTCGCTGCATGAACCTCCCACAATCCTAGACGGTGTAGATTTTGCAGGTTGGGGGGGGGCTCTGTCCTCTGTGGCTGAGGTGAGGATGGAGGAGCGGGTGCCTGTCTGTGGGCAGCACTTGCTGTGGTGGTGCAGTAGAGTGCCCCCTCTCTCCAACCCATTGCTATGTATCTGTATGCAGTGTAATGGAGAACAGACGGGCATCTTATGGATGACGCTGACCCGGCGGCGTCTTTTCACATCTATAGCATTGTCCGCTGCAAGCTGGGACCGGCCTGCCCGGGCAGCTAGGGTAACGTGACCGTCCCCAGCAATAGGTCATACGACAGGAGACTGTCCTCCTTTATTTTATTTCCTCTAGGTTTCCCCATTATTAAGATGTCTAATACCCAGTGATCGGATCTTGATCTCGATCCCCTTCCTTGTCCTGTTATCGGGTTATTACACATAGTGGGCTCTGTGGTGCGATCACTGAGTGTCATGAGGGAGGAGCTGCGGGACATGGGTGTCACTGACTGTTGTATAGTCGCCCCCTGTCGGTCAGTGTGTATTCTGCCCGCGCTGCTGGTTTTTTGGGGGGTTTTTTTTGTACATAGCTGCGGTCTGTGATCCGATTTTTAATTTTGTTTTACAGAATATGCGGAATTCCTGCACTGCAAATCCAAGAAATTCACGGACTTTGATGAGGTTCGTCAGGAGATCGAAGCAGAGACAGAGCGAGTAACTGGAACAAACAAAGGCATCTCACCGGTCCCCATCAACCTGCGGGTGTATTCTCCTCATGGTGGGTGCTCAAGCGGGCTTTGGGTTGTACACGGGGGCAGGAGTATAATAGCCTGAGGCTCTGTACACAGGGACCACTCGTCTCGTAGCCTTTGGCTCTGACCACACGGGCCGGAAGTATAGAAGCCTCAGGTACTGTCCACCAGGGCCGGCAGTATAGAAGCCTCAGGTACTGTCCACGGGGGCCAGAGTTAGAAGCCTCAGGTACTGTCCAGGGGGGCCAGAGTATAGAAGCCTCAGGTACTGGCCGCCGGGGGGCCGGCAGTATAGAAGCCTCAGGTACTGGCCGCGGGGGGACCGGCGTATAGAAGCCTCAGGTACTGGCCGCGGTGGGGGCCGGGCAGTGTAGAAGCCTCAGGTACTGGCGCGGGGGGGGCGGGAGTGTAGAAGCCTCAGGTTACTGGCCGCGGGGGGGGCCGGAGTGTAGAAGCCTCAGGTACTGGCCCGGGCGGGGGGGGCCGGCAGTATAGAAGCCTCGGGTACTGGCCGCGGGGGGGCCAGGCAGATAAGAAGCCTCGGGTACTGGCCCGGGGTTGGGCCGGCAGTTGTAAAAGAAGCCTCAGTGTACTGGCACGCGGGATGGGCCGGCATGTGTAGAAGCTCAGTACTGGCCGCGGGGGGGGGCCGGCAGTATAGAAGCCTCAGGTACTGGCCGCGGGGGGGGCCGGCAGTATAGCAGCCTCAGGTACTGGCCGCGGGGGGACCGGCAGTATAGAAGCCTCAGGTACTGGCCGCGGGGGGGGGGCCGCAGTGTAGAAGCCTCAGGTACTGGCCGGGGGGGCGGCAGTGTAGAAGACCTCAGGTACTGGCCGCGGGGGGGCCAGCAGTGTAGAAGCCTCAGGTACTGGCCGCGGGGGGCGGCAGTTGTAGAAGCCTCAGGTACTGGCGCGGGGGGGCCGGCAGTGTAGAAGCCTCAGGTATGGCGCGGGGGGGCCGGCAGTGTAGAAGCTCAGGTACTGTCCACGGGGGGCCGGGGGGGAGTATAGAAGCCTCAGGTACTGTCCACGGGGGGCCAGGAGTATAGAAGCCTCAGGTACTGTCCACGGGGGGCCAGGAGTATAGAAGCCTCGGGTACTGGCCGCGGGGGGGCCGGCAGTATAGAAGCCACAGGTACTGTCCACGGGGGGCCGGGAGTATAGAAGCCTCAGGTACTGTCCACGGGGGGCCGGGAGTATAGAAGCCTCAGGTACTGTCCACACGACGAGTATTTCAAATCGAAATTCACATGGATTCAGATCTGAAATACTCATCTAAAATGAAAAGTAAATCCTTCCCATTGACCTCAATACAAAATACACGTCGTAATTCACACAATGCTTATTTCCGGCAGTCGGATTTTCACCGTAAAAAAGCCCCCAAAACTTAGAACATGTTCATTCTTTATTCTGGAAACACGTGGGAATTTACTATTGGCGTCAATGGTGATGGCTAAACACCTCTTGTCAGACGCAGCCAAACATTTGGTTTTTAATGCGGACAACACTTCACTCTTGAGGGAGATGAGCTTAGGTGAAAGCTCCTTCAAATGTGAAGAGCATATAAACCCTGCTCCACCAGCGACATCGTTACCCACCCCTGGAATTGTTTTATGCAGAGCCCTTGGGCGTTTTCTATTTTAACGTGCGCTGGCCCCATTTTTGCAATATCTTAATGGACGGCTTCGTTGAGTGGCGTTGTCCTCAGGAAATGGATAGGCCATTAACTGCACTTTGGATTTCTGAAGCTTCCATCTACTGCAACAACATCGCTTCTTATTGTGTACTCCGTAGATGCCAAATTACGAAAGCGAGCACATTCTTTCCAGGGTTACGTAGTTAATAAGCTTGGAAAAAGACCTAAGTCCATCAAGTCCAACCTATAGCCCTACTGTGTCCGTTTCAAACAAGATGGTTAAAAAAAAAAAAAAGATGAGGCGGCTGCCAGTCGAAAATATAAAATTTTTTTAAGAAAGTGATCAAAACCCTTCTTGACGCCCATCATTACAACCTCATGTGGCAGCGAGCTCCATCATATTGTCACCGCTCTTACAGTAAAGAATCCCTGTCTGTGATGATGGTGAAATCTACTTTCCTCTAGACGTAGAGGATGCCCCCTTGTCCTGATTACAGGCCTGGGTGTAAAAAGATCACACCAGATCTGTATACCGGCAGTCCCTGGGTTACGAACAGGATAGGGACTGTAGGTTCACACGGCTTAAACTGGGACATATTTTGGCCTGTATTTCGCGCCGTACTGCACTCAATACGGGGAAATCTAGGATAAGTCCAGAGACGCTGCAGACCATGGTAGCAGGTTGGGGCCACGCAGACTGCTCACAGTAGCACTAGCACTATGCAGCCTGGTGTTGTCCTCTAGGATACTTTAGAGAAATTTGCCTTGGCAGCAGCTGCCTGGCACTGGTTGTTAGTGTTGGGGATATTGGTGGGCCGCGAACCCAAGTCCCTTTCAGTACCCAGTATTCTATTGTTTAGTAAATCATGGTAAAATTATCTGTATTTGCTCCTCCTGCAGTCCTGAACTTGACCTTGATTGACCTTCCGGGTATCACCAAGGTGCCTGTGGGCGACCAGCCTCCAGACATCGAGTACCAGATCAAGGACATGATCCTGCAGTTCATCAGCCGGGAGAGCAGCCTCATCCTGGCCGTTACCCCGCCAACACGGACCTGGCAAACTCCGACGCCTTAAAAATGTCAAAGGAGGTGGATCCACAAGGTAAGGAGGCATGAGGTATTCTTGCGGTATTACTTTTCCTGTTTGTTGGCCATTACGGTGCAAATGCAGAGAAATCGTACCAAGCACTGGTGTGAATACTGCCTTTAAATGTGTAAGGATTTCACCATCTCTCTCCAGGTTTAAGGACTATTGGTGTTATAACCAAGCTGGATTTAATGGATGAAGGCACGGACGCCAGAGACATTCTGGAGAACAAACTGCTGCCACTAAGGAGAGGTAAGTCCGGCACCGTGACTCTCTATTATATTCTTGTACATAGGAGGCAGTATTATAGTAGTTATATTCTTGTACATAGGATGCAGTATTATAGTAGTTATATTCTTGTACATAGGAGGCAGTATTATAATAGTTATATTCATGTACATAGGGCGTATATAGTATTATATTCTTGTACATAAGAGGCAGTATTATAAGTAGTTATATTCTTGTCTAGGGGCAGTATTATAGTAGTTAAATTCTTGTACATAGAGGGCAGTATTATAGTGGTTATATTCTTTTACATAGAGGCATTATTATAGTAGTTATATTCATGTACATAGAGAGCAGTATTATAGTAGTTATATTCATGTACATAGGGGGCAGTATTATAGTAGTTATATTCTTGTACATAGGCAGTATAAGTATTAATTCTGTACTAGGCATTTATAGTTTTATCTGTACATAGGGGCAGTATTATAGTAGTTATATTCCTGTACATAGGGGCAGTATTATAGTAGTTATATTCATGTACATAGGGGCAGTATTATAGTAGTTATATTCATGTACATAGTAGACTAATATTATAGTAGTTATACTTGTACATAGGAGGCAGTATTATAGTAGTTATATTCTTGTACATAGGAACAGTATTATAGTAGTTAAATTCTTGTACATAGGGGGCAGTATTATAGTAGTTCTATTCTTTTACATAGGGAGCAGTATTATAGTAGTTATATTCTAGTACATAGGGGGCAGTATTATAGCAGTTATATTCTTGTACATAGGGGAAAGTATTATAGTAGTTATCTTCATGTACATAGGAGGCAGTATTATAGTAGTTATATTCTTGTACATGGGAGGCAGTATTATAGTAGTTATATTCTGTACATAGGGGGCAGTATTATAGTATGTTATATTCTTGTACATAGGGGCAGTATTATAGTAGTTAAATTCCTGTACATAGCAGTATTATAGTAGTTATATTCTTGTACATAGGGGCAGTATTATAGTAGTTAAATTCTTGTACATAGGGGGCAGTATTATATTAGTTAAATTCATGTACATAGGGGGCAGTATTATAGTAGTTTATTCCATGTACATAGAAGAGCAGTATATGTAGTTATATTTCTTGTACATATGGAAGCATAGTATTAAAGGTAAGTTATATTCTTGTACATAGGAACAGTATTATAGTAGTTAATTCTTGTACATAGGGGGCAGTATTATATATTTCTATTCTTTTCTGGGGACAGTATTATAGTAGTTATTTTTCCGTACTGGGGGCGTATTATGCAGTTATTACATTCTTGTCTTAGGGGAAAGTATTATATTTGTTTATTTCATGAAAAAAAGGAGGCAGTATTTTGTGTTATATTCTTGTAATAAGGGCAGTATTTAGAGTTATATTCTAGAAAAGGGGGCAGTATTAGTAGTTATATTCTTTACATAGGGAAAGTATTATAGTATTTTCTTCATTACAAGGGGCAGTATTATAGTAGTTATATTCTTGTACAGGGGGGGCATATTATAGTGTTAATTTTCTTGAAAATAGGGGGCAGTATTATAGTAGTTGTATTCTGTCCAAAGATAGAGCTGTTAGGTAAGGGGAAGACAATGCTCCTCCATCCTTTGTTCCATATATATAACTATCTCGCACAATATTAATAACAGCCCCAAAATGGAGGGTGGCCATGTAAATGGCATTCCAGAGATTCCAATGATTCTATCTATCACCTCAAAGAAAGAGCTGTAGACGTAAGTTGTCTTTCTTACACCCCAGTATTTAGTGCAGGCTCTGGCAGAAGCTTGTATCTTTGTTTCCTAGCTGCCAGCACCTAACTTCTGTAGCTTATCCGTGGCGTCTTTGGGCATGTGCTGTATCTATGTTGTCTTGGCTCTTTGAGCTCTTACTTCATTCACCAGGTGAGCTATGACTGCAGCTTATCCTCATAGAATAACCCGGATTATTGGTCTCCTATGTAGGGTACATTGGAGTGGTGAACAGAAGCCAGAAAGACATAGATGGTAAAAAAGATATCCGGGCGGCCCTGGCTGCAGAAAGGAAGTTTTTCCTGTCTCATCCGGCGTATCGGCACTTGGCTGACCGAATGGGCACCCCGCATCTGCAGAAGACTTTAAACCAGGTAGAAATCTATCCGTCCGATAAAAGCTTTGCTCCAATTCACAAGGCAATGGGCTCTAATATGCATCATTCAGGCATTGTTACCCTATTATCACTGATGACCAAGGTTGTTCTAAATGGAATTTCCTCCTCCATGTTTTATTTGAGGCCTCCTTTAATACCCAGTTAGAACAACTACTGCAGAGAACTGACAGGTTTGGTGCTTAAAGGGGTTGTCTTGCCAAGGAAATTTCTGGCATATTACTGTTGGTGGTGGTCCTACCTGTGGGGCCCACACCTTTCTCAAGAACGAGCCTGAAACCTCTGTTTTGAATGAAGAGGTGGTCAGGACTCTTCCATTGAAATTAATGAGGGTTCCAAGTACTGTTGAGCGTTGTACTCAGAACTCCCATTGATTTCAATGGAAGAGCGCGTCACTCAGTTATACTCGGAAACCCCACATGAGTAATGTTTATTTCGGGGTCAATTCACGAGACCCATGCAGGTCCCAAAGGTTGGAGCCACCCCTTCCTGATCCTATTATGCCATTAATGTCTATGTTGAGAACACACCTTTAATATCACTATTTCTATATCTACCCCTTTTGGACAGATGTGGTGTTTCTACCCTGGTGTTTAGCAGAGCTTTGTTAACCTCTTAACAGTCCATGATGTGCATGGACACAGAAGCTGGATTGTGTAATCCGAGAATGATTAACGCCTCTCGCTGTAGTGACCATGATCGGAGAAACCTGAAAACCAGTGAAATTATACACTGTCGTCTGAGGTTTACAGGGAGGTTGACAACGGGAGGGGGTCCCCCCTTTCCTTCTCCTCCCTCCTGGACCACAGTGTAGATAAAAAAAAATGGCAGACTTGCTTTGTCCATTTGATCTTCTAGCGACCCCTCCAGGCTTCTGCTTACTTGTCCTCTGAATATGCGCAGCTAATACCCATTAAAGGGGTTGTCTCACTACAAGGATTGCTGCTTTTTATGTTAAAGATCTTGCGAAAACGAATCACTTTGCAATATGTGTCTATTAAGTGTCCTACCTATTCCTAGATATCCCCTCTTGTATGGGCGGCATCAGCTCCTCAGGTCACTATAGCTACAGACCTGTTTGATCTCTCCTGATAGGCTGCCAGCACTGGTTGCTATAGCTACAGACCTGGCTTCTACTGCAGCCTAGTAGAAACCATTAAACACGCTACTGAATTCAAAATTAAACCAAGAAACCCGGACAAGTCCATTGTAGTGAGACAATCCCTTTAATCCTCTCTCTCATTGTTGGTTTAATAGGGGTCAGGTTCCTCATTCAGGAGAGGCGCCCAGTAGGTGTTTGGAGACTTAAACACCATTCGCTCCACTAAAATTTTAATGCTACATATATAATATATAGCAGTTCTCAATTCATATCCAGCTCACTGAGCCTTGCAATGTGAATGGGATTAGAGCCAACCAGATTTTCCTCTGCAGACAGCTATTTTGGGGTGTTTACCCCTCATCGATGCAGAGAAGAATACTGGTTGACCAGGTGAGAGGCTCCAGGGGTAGTTGCTGGCCTAATGGTCTTGTACTTTTTGGTGGTGGGAAGCGTTGGCATCTCGGATAAACATGCAGATATAATAGATTTCATTATTTTTTTTGTCCCCTTGTATTCCAGCAACTCACCAATCACATCCGGGAGACTCTCCCCGCACTGAGGAGTAAACTGCAGAGTCAGATGCTTTCCCTGGAGAAGGAGGTCGAAGAGTATAAAAACTTCCGCCCCGACGATCCCACCAGGAAAACAAAAGCTCTCCTTCAGTAAGTTGTAGGTCCTCCCATCTGTAGGTGGCGCCACTTCTAGAAGCATGAACAGACAGATCTGCCTGGAAACTACCTCATAACTTCTAAGCTAATATTCTAAATTTGGCTTTTTTGAATACACAGCAGATTTTAGCCCAATAAACTCGTGCGCTTCCACATCATATCAATTCGTGAATTTGTTGCGTTTTAGTCGTGAGACAATAGGATGTGTATAATTTATGCCGATGCTTAGAAGATTTTCCTAAAATTACTTACTAGAAACTAACGTGCTGTGTAACTCAGTCACCGATCATACAGCAAACGCGGTGTATCTTCAACGTGAGTTGAGTTACAAGCTGTGTTAGAGCCCACAGCTGCGTTAACGATTCAGCGGGCTTCAGAGCTGAAGTCTCCCAGCGTTACTATTTCGGACCTACACGGTAATTTAGTGCAAGCACAACTACATTACAAGAGCTCGGCTAAGCTGTTGGGGGTGTGTCTGTCGAGGAGCTGTCGTCTGTTTCTCTTGGCAACCATGTGATCTGAACGTAGACTCGAGCTACATTCAATCAGTTCTATTTATTAAGATTTATGTAGCTTCATAGTTGGTGAGGCTGAAAAAAGATAGGTGTCCATCCAGTTCAGCCTGTTGCACTACAGTGTTAATCCAGAAGAAGGGGGGAAAAAAAAAACTGAGGTAGAAGCCAGTTTTCTGAATTCTAGGGGGGAAAAAATTCCTCCCTGACTCCAAATCTGGCAAAAGGAATACATCCCTGGATCAACGACCCTTCTCCAGAATCCTCGTCTCTGTAACGTGTAATATAAATTGTATTATTGTTCATCCAGAGTATTTGTTTCACACAGAATCCACATGAGGAATCATATTGGGTCCAAAAATCATTGTATTGGAACGGAGTCTGCGCCATAGTTCGCACTCCGGACAACTGTGCACATTTTATCTGACCTGGATTTGAAATCCACGATGTGGGGGGAATAAAAAAAAAAGCAAAATCTTTTATGCCGAATCCCCTCTGAATTTTTGTTAGCCTTACAGAGTAGTTTCCCTATTAACCCGGCCTGAAAAGGTCTTAATGAGTCGCTGCATTTTTTTTAGTTCTTGCCTCCCTGCGTAACTTTATTTTTTTTTATTTTTTTTTTATAACTCAGTTGTATGAGGGCTTGTATCATGTGGGAGAAGTTGTCATTTTTGGGGGGCATAGTTTGAGTTGACATGCAAATTACTGCATTGTTTTAAAAATAAAAATAAAAAAAATTTGCAGCATGTACAGAAGTTTTTCTGCATTAGTTTTTTTTTTCATTTATTTTTTACACCATTCACACTAAATAACCTGTTTAATTCTGCATGTTATTACAGTCATATATATATATATATTTGATACACTTTTTTTACTTTTTCATTTTTTACTTTTTTTTTTTTTTTTAATCCCATTAGGCAATAACTATTTGAACAATTACTACGCAGACAGCCCTGGGGCTACTCTAGGTCCCCAGGGCTGACTGTATGTATATGATTAAATTTATAGAGGGTTAAACGTCAGGGATCAGAGGCTTCCTCTGGTCCCTGGCCTTCAGACATTGCTCTAGGAGCTGAGCTGTTAACTACACTACACGGTGCTGGGAGTTGCAAACCCCTTCTGTAGGCAGCGATGGCGGTTAGGGGGTTAAACTGGGGGCAAATCCGCATGCAAAACCATGAGTGACTCCACAGTAGCAATCTAGGGTAATACCCTAAATCAGACATCCTCAAACTGCGGCCCTCCAGCTGTTGAGATACTACAACTCCCATCATTCCCACTGTTATAGATTATATAAATGCATGAGTTGTAGTTTCCCAACAGCTTGAGGGCCGCAGTTTGAAAATGCCTGCCCTAAACTATACAATGCTGCTTAGAGGTCAACATAACTTTCCTATTAGACCTGGAGCAGTTCTTGCCTCCTTTTTCAGTACACAAGCTTCCTTAGGTTACCAACTACCTCTTTCGGCTCTAGCAAGATGGTGACGTCGCTCACTGCTGCGTCTTATCAGCAGCACAAGAGCTTGTTTATCTTACTGACCATTTTTAACCCTATAGAGCTCTGTAGCCTTCTGCCCCAATGTTTAGACTCTTCCATTACTAACATCTTTTTAACAGACTCGGATACGAGTAGCAGAGCTGAAATGTTAGTCACTTTTGTGGAACCACCCACAGCCTGAGCAGGGAGTGGGAGCGTGAAGCTGTAGAACTGCCCACAGCCTGAACAGGAAGTGGGAGCCTGAAGCTGGGTGTGGCTCTGGGAAGCAGCATGGTGAGAACACCCCTTTAATGACCTGTTTTTCTTTCAGGATGGTTCAGCAGCTTGGAGTGGACTTTGAGAAGAGAATTGAGGGATCCGGTGATCAGGTGGACACGCTGGAGCTCTCTGGAGGTGCCCGGATTAACCGCATTTTCCACGAGCGCTTTCCCTTTGAGCTTGTGAAGGTAATTCCAGGCTTCTGCTATGCGATGTGTAGGCATATATACGGGAAGTGTGGGGGGCAGATGTGCCGTTGCAGTATGGGGGGAGCAGTGGGAGGGCGGTCGCACCGTCGCAGTCCGGGAGCAGTGGGGGCGGCCCGACGCAGCCGGGGGAGTGGGGGGCGGACGCGGCGTCGCAGTCCGTGGGGGCGGACGCGGCGTCCTCAGTACGTGGGGGGGCGGACGCACATGGCGTTCGCAGCCCGGGGAGGTGGGGGTCAAAAGCGCTGTCGCAGTATGGGGGGGGGGGGGGCTTAGCACGCGGCACAGTGTGCAAAAAAAAAAAAAGTTTGCTGCAATTAGTGGCATGAAGTACGCCAACTAATAGAAGATGTAAAGTTAGACTACACAAGATAATCGGAGCGCATTGTAGTCTGAGTTTACACTGTCTTGGTATTAGGCTACTCTGTTGCATTCACTCTTAGGGTATTTCTGATATAAAATGAAATGGTGGAAAAAGGTTTATATTAAAACGAAGCAAAAAAAACCAAAAACCTTGCTTAACCCTCTCCAATTTTTTGGCTATCGATTTCAGATGGAGTTTGACGAGAAGGATCTACGACGGGAGATCAGCTATGCCATTAAGAACATCCATGGAGTGAGGTGAGAAACGTTCTGCCCACGTTCTCTTTAGAGTTCATGGTTCAGTCCTCCTCATGCTCGATCACCTTTCACCCGCTGACCCCTCTGAACAGAGTCTTCACTGTCATCCCTACAGGACAGGTCTCTTTACCCCGGATATGGCCTTTGAGGCTATAGTAAAGAAGCAGGTGGTAAAATTGAAGGAACCGTGTCTGAAGTGCGTGGATCTGGTCATCCAGGAACTGATTAACACTGTGAGGCAATGCACAACCAAGGTGAGCCTCCTGTGCCGGCCGTCCGGTGAGAGCGCTGCTCCGCCACTATATCGCATGGGGGTAGAAGGCGTCCACGCTGGACCTGCACAAAAGCGCAGTCACCTCCTCCAGAGAACCAATTTATTGTATGATGTCTGCAACTTTGTAACATGCTTTGTATTTTACCATTTTCAAGGTCACTGCTTGCTGTCAATGAATAGAGCTAGTTTGGTTTCTATTCAGGGGCTAATGGCCTGTCCCAGGTGTAGGGCTCATTAGACTCTGCAGGCAGGGCGTAACCGGGACAGATTTTAAAACTCTGGATGTAAAGAAGTATGTCCCCATTCACTGACTGGCGGCAGAGATCCTGAGAACCTTTCGGGATTGTTCTCATCTGACCCACAACTCGTACTGGCTAAGAGTAAATGTTAGGCTATGTTCAGACGGGGTAATTTCGGCGAGCATTTCGCCACGTATTTGCTCTCTAGTATGAGCGAGATGCGCGCTGCAATTACGGTAATCCATAGCTCTCATAGCAAACTATGGATTACGCCTCCTCTCCCCACTCGTACAATACGATCGTATTGTACGTGCGGGGAGATAAGTGACATGGCGGTTACTTGCGACGAATACGTGCCGCGAGTAATGCATGTCTAATGGGCCGGAGGGCTGCCGGCCCACCCGCACAGCGGGAGTACGTGCGAGCTCCCGACAGACACGATGTTTTGCAGCCCGTACTGTATGTGCTGGAATACATCGTGTGAACATAGCCTTAGGGAGCATATAGGGAATAGGCCAGCCTGAGTCTGGGCCGCACGCTGGGAAAAAAGTTGCTGCACTCTGATGTGCTTCACACTGCCCAGAACACCCATAGAGAAGAATGGGTGTTCTGCAGGCGGCCCAGACTTGGCTCGTGAAAGTGCCAGATGGGGAATACTCCTTTTAAGGCGAGTCTATCAGGTGGCTTATGCACAGGATACCATAGAGGAGATGAAGCTGAGCTCTGTATTTATAGGTTTATGCGATTTGAAGCAGGATTTCTGAGTAAAAAGCAGAGGAAAAAAAACTAAAACCGAAATTGAAAGTACTGCTAACCCCGCCCACATACAGTAATTGGAGCTTTCCCTGCATCCATGTGTGCACAGAGCCAGCTGTCAATCACTGTATGTGGGCGGGATCAGCTGTGATTGTATTGTCACTATCAGGATTCACTCTGCTTTATACTCGGAAATCCTGATACGAATCATATAACCCTATATATCACAGAGCTCAGCTTCTCTTCTCTATCATATAACCCTATATATCACAGAGCTCAGCTCCTCTCCTCTATCATATAACCCTATATATCACAGAGCTCAGCTCCTCTCCCTCTATCATATAACCCTATATATCACAGAGCTCAGCTCCTCTCCCTCTATCATATAACCCTATATATCAGAGCTCAGCTCCTCTCCCTCTATCATATAACCCTATATATCACAGAGCTCAGCTCCTCTCCTCTATCATATAATTCTATATATCACAGAGCTCAGCTCCTCTCCTCTATCATATAACCCTATATATCACAGAGCTCAGCTCCTCTCCTCTATCATATAACTCTATAAATCAGAGCTCAGCTCCTCTCCTCTATCATATAACCCTATATATCACAGAGTTCAGCTCCTCTATCATATAACCCTATATATCACAGAGCTCAGCTCCTCTATCATATAACCCTATATATCACAGAGCTCAGCTTCTCTCCCTCTATCATATAACCCTATATATCAGAGCTCAGCTTCTCTCCTCTATCACATAACCCTATATATCACAGAGCTCAGCTTCTCTCCTCTATCATATAACCCTATATATCACAGAGCTCAGCTCCTCTCCTCTATCATATAACCCTATAAATCAGAGCTCAGCTCTTCTCCTCTATCATATATCCCTATATATCACAGAGCTCAGCTTCTCTTCTCTATCATATACCCCTATATATCACAGAGCTCAGCTTCTCTTCTCTATCATATAACCCTATATATCACAGAGCTCAGCTCCTCTCCCTCTATCATATAACCCTATATATCACAGAGCTCAGCTCCTCTCCCTCTATCATATAACCCTATATATCACAGAGCTCAGCTCTTCTCCTCTATCATATATCCCTATATATCACAGAGCTCAGCTCCTCTTCTCTATCATATAACCCTATATATCACAGAGCTCAGCTCCTCTCCCTCTATCATATAACCCTATATATCACAGAGCTATGCTTCTCTCCTCTATCATATAACCCTATATATCACAGAGCTCTTCTCCTCTCCTCTATCATATAACACTATATATCACAGAGCTCAGCTTCTCTCCCTCTATCATATAACCCAATGATAAAGGAGCTGAGCTCTGTGATATATAGGATTATATGATAGAGGACATAAGCTGAGCTCTGTGATATATAGGATTATCAAAATAGCAAAAACTAGAATGGTAACACCTATTTGACAGATTCAGTCATACATTTCTGGGAGGAATAAGAGGAACAGCAGAGCGCAGTTATAAGCGAAGGTTTTCTTACAACTGGCGTATCCAGAGATGTCACAGGGCCCTCTATAAGGACACGTGTGTTGTCCTGTTGAAGGGCTCCTTTAATTAAATTGTGAGGTTCACCAGGTCACTGGCTGCGCTATCCTGTCCTAACCCTATTAGGCCCAAGGCTAATTCAGAACAGGAGCTCATAAGACCTCACAATCTATTTATCTGGAGTCTAATAGGAACAAAGCAAATTAGCCTGAGTCATGACTCTCCTGGTGGCGTCACTGCTTCTTATTTTGTAGCTCAGAAGAACACATCTTGAAGCTGTGACCTGAATGGCCCAGAGTTTTAGGACACCCTTGTGTTGTAGAGGTTTCCACTACAGGGACGTAGATTAAAGGGATTCTCTGGTTTAAAAAAGGCCTATTTTAAAGGGGTGTTCTTACAATGCTGTTTCACAGAGCCTGCTCTGTACTGCCAGCTTCAGGCTCTCACTTCCCGGTCAGGCTGTGGGTGGATCTGCAGCAGTGATTAACATTTCAGCTCTGCTAGTCTTATCAGTTTGTTAGAAGCACGTTGGTGATGAAGGCGTATTAACAGCGGGACACAAGGCTACAGAGCTCTAAAGGGTTAAAGTTTGTCAGCAAGAAAGATAAACTAGCTCCTGTGCTGCTGATGAGACACAACATTGCGTGACCTCACCATCCCGGCGATGGCTAGAGCAGAGAGAGGTGATCGGTAGCTGAGGAAAGCTTCTGTCAACCAGCAGGAAATAAGAGCTTCTTTAATAAAGCAATGTATGTGGTAGTGGTCTTTATTCACCCAAGTCTACAGAATCGTTGTCATTGGAATACCCCTTTAAGGCCATGTCTACACAGCACAGGATTTTTAAGTGGGTTCGGTGTTTAGAATCTGCAAAACCAGTGCCCCATAGACCGCAATAGAAAATCAGTGGTGTAGTCTACACAGCACAGATTTTATACTGTGGGATTTCTAAATCGCCAGACTCCACAGGAACATAGAACATGTTCTATCTTCCAGTGGTCAATGTACTGGGCCGGCGGCAAATCCGTAAACCAGCCGTGTTTTTAGTACAAACCTGCGCCAAAAAAAGGCTGCTAAAATACC
The DNA here is from genome assembly GCA_025379985.1 of Phyllomedusa bahiana. NCBI lineage: Eukaryota > Metazoa > Chordata > Amphibia > Anura > Hylidae > Phyllomedusa > Phyllomedusa bahiana. The sequence continues at coordinate 76,907 of JAODAL010003069.1, forward strand.
GTCGTTTTAATACAGCTGTGTAGATAAAGCTTGAGGATCCTCATCTTTGTCAGAGTGGAGAGTGATTACAAAGAGTTTCTTTCTTTCTTTCTTTCTTTCTTTCTTTCTTTCTTTCTTTTTTTTTCTTGTTTTTTCTTGTTGTTTTCTTTTTTCTTTTCTTCTTTTTCTTTTCTTTTTCCTTCTTTCCTCTCTCCCCCTGCCCTGTGTTACACAGACAACCCACTGATGTGCACAGGCACCATGTAATGTTTTGTTTACCAATGTGGAGGCGCTGCAGGGATATTGAATGCTGGTAGTCTCAGCAGGAGGATTCTGTGTGATCACCTTATTGTCGAGGAATGTGCTTTACCAGCTCAAACTGGAGAACCCCTTAAAATCGTGCCAAACCTCTTTGTCTTGAGTCCAATGGAGACGGGTTGCAAGATTGGGGAAAAAAAACCCACCTGCTTTTGTTTTTTTTTTTGCTTTGTACATCACCTTCAGAAACATTTGGATGTCTCCAGCACCCTGTAATCCTAGGACTTTGTGAATAGAATAGAAAATGCATGTGTTATGTTACCCGGCTGTGGGTGGGCATGCCATCTGTTACCCGGCTGTGGGTGGGCATGCCATCTGTTACCCGGCTGTGGGTGGGCATGCCATCTGTTACCTGGCTGTGGGTGGGCATGCCATCTGTTACCCGGCTGTGGCTGGGCATGCCATCTGTTACCCGGCTGTGGCTGGGCATGCCATCTGTTACCCGGCTGTGGCTGGGCATGCCATCTGTTACCTGGGTGTGGGTGGGCATGCCATCTGTTACCCGGGTGCGGGTGGGCATGCCATCTGTTACCCGGGTATGGGTGGGCATGCCATCTGTTACCCGGCTGCGGGTGGGCATGCCATCTGTTAGCCGGCTGCGGGTGAGCATGCCATCTGTTAGCCGGCTGCGGGTGGGCATGCCATCTGTTATGCCGGCTGCGGGGGTGGGCAGCCATCTGTTGAGCCGGCCTGCGGGTGGGCATGCCATCTGTTAGCCGGCTGCGGGTGGGCATGCCATCTGTTAGCCGGTGGGTGTGGGCATGCATCTGTTTAGCAGGCCTGCGGGTGGGCATGCCATCTGTTGGCCTTCTGCGGGTGGGCATGCCATCTGGTAGCCGGCTGTGGGTGGGCATGCCATCTGTTAGCCGGCTGTGGGTGGGCATGCCATCTGTAACATGTCTATGGGTGGGCATGCCATCTGTTAGCCGGCTGTGGGTGGGCATGCCATCTGTTAGCCGGCTGCGGGTGGGCATGCCATCTGTTAGCCGGCTGCGGGTGGGCATGCCATCTGTTAGCCGGCTGCGGGTGGGCATGCCATCTGTTAGCCGGCTGCGGGTGGGCATGCCATCTGTTACCAGGGTATGGGTGGGCATGCCATCTGTTAGCCGGCTGCGGGTGGGCATGCCATCTGTTTCCCCGTGTTCCCCACCCCTTCCTCTTTGTACTCTACTAACATTAACCTCTTCTTTACTCCCCACTTCAACTGTGACATCACTGGGTCAGAGGGCAACGCTTCTCCCGGAGGGTAAAAGTTCACCAAGTGGTCTCCATTTTCAGAATTTTCTCAGCCATATATGTATCAAGACACGGGTCTCTTATGAACATTACCGGTATCCTGTATACAGGAGAGGAGTAGTTGTGTACAGCTGCTAGGAGTCGTTTCCTACAGAAGAAGCTGTATTAATGGTGGCAGGCCTGTAGGTGGCATTCTCGGTTTATTTCCCACACCACGGCCAAACGGTGAACAGAAGCGGTCTACATAGCCGCGTCCTATCCCATAGACAAAGAACATGGGGGCCCAGCGGGAATGGTGAGCAAAGCCCTGCCTGGCCATGAGCAATGACGTACACCGCTATCGAGGTCATCTTAAAGGTTTAGTTTAGGGTCGAGGACTGATGAATGCGGTGGCCGCCCGGCTCCTGGGGATTGCCCGCCTCTTGCCACCGCTTGTCCTCTAAACCTGTTAAAGGAGGAGGACGTGGGAGGTATACAGCTAGCTCGGATGGGCCTCATGCGTGTGGAGCTATGCTGTCCTTGTCTGTCTTGATACATATATTTGCCATAAAATAAAAAGCAACACATGTGTATGTTCATAGCCGCCTCCTGTCTTGTGGAGCTCTAGCACTCGCTGACCATCCATTGATGCTGCTTTCATGGGGTTTTTGTCCTTTCACTTTAAAGGGATAACCGGGGAAGCAGCGCCACACTTGTTCATGGTTAGTCTGGTATTGCAGCTCAGCCCTTGAGCAGGAGCGGTGCTCTCTAGGGGACAGAAAGCAGATTTTTTATATTTTATTATAACTAATGCTTTTGGACCTGTACAACCTATCAAGCTGTTGCTGCTGGACCACCCCCAACAACCTGAGGTTTGGCCCCCGGACTGCCCCCAACCACCTGTTAAAACACAGGTGTCAAACTGCGGCCCTCCAGCTGTTGGGAAACTACAACTCCCATCATGCATTTGTATGATCTATAACCGTGGGCATCATGGGAGTTGTAGTTTCCCAACGGCTGGAGGGCCGCAGTTTGACACCCCTGTGTTAAAACATCTCTCTAAATGCTGTTAAACGCCGCTCAGGCAAGATGGCTGCCCCCATAATCCCATACAGACAAGAGAATTGAAAAATTTACAATCGGACAATCAGAGCGGCAATTAAGAAAAAAAATATGTATCTTATCTGATTTTAATTGGTAAGAAAAATTTTTTACTTGATATTATTTCTAAAAGAAAAAAAGTTGTTACACAATCTTTTTTTTTTTTTTTTTTTTTCTGGTTTAGAAACCTCCTTGCCATTTACTTAAGACTAGATTCTGAGTTAAAGGGGGGTTCCCACAAAGTAAAGTCCACTACACAGGTTGGCTCTGAGCTAGCTGCGAGCCAACCATGCAGGAGAATGAGGAGGGTGGTGCTTGCCCACGTCCTCTCCATTCACTTCTATGGGAGCTCCCGAATATAGCTGAGCGCACACACTTTATGTTCGGAAACTCCCATGGAAGTGAATCAGGAGAAGCGCCGCTGCCCTCATACTCGTGCACGGTCGCCTCGCAGCTTTAATAGAGGGGTGAGGTCAGGGGCTTTGTTTAGGATATTCACCTCTTGGCCAAAGTGGATTGCTGTTATTAAAGGGGTTGTCTCGCTACAAAGATTAGCTTTCAAAATGTAGACGTTTTCTGAAAATATTGCTTTATTGTTAAGGAGCTACAAGTGATTTTATCACCTTTTGAGCTCTGTCTGGTTTCCCAAGTGCCCAACCTGTGTACTCCTTCTCCCCTGCTGTTTGTTCTATCTGATAGCAGGGAGTGACGTCATCACATAGGTCGCGGCCTGCAGTGTGGGAGCTTGTACGTTATCTGATCTTCCAGACAAAAGACAGTAATTACTGTTTACATTAGCTCAGCAGCTTCTCCTGTCCTGATAGAAGGTAATTTATCTAATCTAGACTAATAAACAGAGAAGTCTGAATACACGGAGCTCAAATGCCAATTACAGACAGCTTGACCAGGAAGTGACAGAGCAAAGCAACATTTCATTCATGCATCCTATGAAATTATGAGATGGGACAACCCCTTTAAGAGCACCTTTCTCTGGAAGTCCTGTCCTGTATTACACACCCTATTGATGTAAATGGACACAGTGTAGTGCTTATTTTATCCACTGGAGGTGCTGCAGGGGAATGCAACACTTATTGCCAGATTTCTCCACAGAGCACAGTTGGGGTATGTTCACACGGCATATTGCAGGCGTATAGCGACGCGTACTGTGTGCGTGGCTGTACACCTGCTGCTGAGCAGCACGTACAGTCAGTCCCCGGGTTATGTACGGGATAGGGACTGTAGGGTTGTTTGTAAGTTGAATTTGTATGCAAGTCAAGACATGTAGATTTATTAAAAAGTAACGCAAGCGCAAAAGGCTTTTTCTTTTAGTTTTGGATAGTACAGGGAAGGGTTTTTACATTTGTTTTGCTGTCTGTGCCCCTGTTAAGAAGATTTCACATCATCTTCTGCTGTGGCATGCTGTAACTTGTCGTTCCACAGCTACTATCTTCTGTGGAAGATGGAACTACAAGTGCCAGCATGCCACATAAAGCTCTATAACTAGGGGACAGATGTAAGTAGGAATGGTGTAAGTTGAGGACTGCCTGTACTTAAGCGCCCCCACTGACAGTCGCAGCAGGTAATCGTAGCTCTCAATGAGAGCTCTCCTTTACCGTATGTGTGGGGCGTATTGCAGCGCAGACGCCCCGCAGATATGCCGTGTGAACATACCCTTAATCATTTGGGGAACGCTTTGTGACAAGCTTTTCGGCAAGGATCTTTCTAACGAGAAGGGATTGTGCAGAGCAGTTAATCCCTTCACATACGAGCAAGTGCTTGAGGTTTCTGCATAATGCCATCCATCCGCTCACTCATGCATGCTGGAACACCGTTGGCTTGTGAGACGACCCTCTTAAATCGAAACGCCTTGTACACAGAAACCGGGTGTCTTTTTTTTTTTTTTGTTTTTGTTTTTTTTGACTATTGAACGTCTCTTCGTCCACAGCTCGCTTCTTACCCCAGACTTCGGGAGGAAAGTGAGAGGATCGTCACGACGTACATCAGAGAGCGGGAAGGAAAAACGAAAGAGCAGGTAGGCGGAATAGGTCATCAGAAAAGGACATGTTTGAATTGTGCTTTTATGTTGTATTTTTTTAGTTTTTTTTTTTTTCGTTCTCAATGTAACTATTTATATATTTAAAGGGCACCTGTCAAATAGGTTGTGCCCCCCTTGGTGAGGGCAGCACAAGCTAGTGTAAGACCTTCTGTTCCCAGCGCTGTGTCCCTTATTCTGGAAGATGCAGCAGTTTCATAGCATTTAATGGTCAAATATTATTCATGAGCAGGTGTTAGCCCCACCCACCAAAGGCTAGCTCCGCCCACCGACAGTTATTCACATGTTTCTACCTATTCAAAGTAATAGGTTTATCAGTTGAGGTGGGCGGAGTTAGCCTAAGGTGGGCGGGGTTTGACGAAAACTGACTCTTTATGAGTCTTTTCTGGCTGAAAACTGCAGATTTGAGCATTAAATGCTCTAAAACTCCAGCATCTTACAGAATAAGGGACACAGTGCTGGAAACACCAGGTCTGACACTGGCTTGTGCTGTCCTCAGCAAGGGGGGCATAATCTGTGACTGGTTCTCTTTAAAAAAAAAAAAAAAAAAAATCCTGAAATTTTCACTCTGGAGATTAAGGCCGTGTTCACACGGCTTATTCCCAACGGATTTGTGCGCTCCCCGGCCCCCCGGCCCCATAGACTTTAGATCGCAGATAGCAGTAATATACCACTGGTCGCATGCCACGATCTTGTGAGCTCGCAAGATCGCCATGATGTACCCATACATCAAGTTGCGGAAACCCCTACCCGACCTTGACACATGGGTACGTCAAATGTTGGTAAGGGGTTAAACCTAATAATGCTAGGTCCACACAGCAAAGTGAAAAGGCAGTCCAAAATCCGACGGCATTTTCACTTGGCTTGACCGCACCGCCATTTTTTGCACGGTTTTTTGCACAAAAACTGGTGGTTGGATTACGCCAACCCAGTACATTAAGGCTACGGGAATCCAACGTCGTTCCCACGGAATACATATTTCGCCAGGATGTTTTCCATTCTTGGTTGCCCCAGTAAAACATCCGTGCTGTGTAGACTGTGTAGGGATTTTCTATTGAGGGCCACACAGCACAGGCTGCAGTCGGTTCTTCAGCGGATCAAAAATACTGTATCTGCTGGAGAAACGACAAGAATCCTGTGCACCGTAGACATAGCCTTATAGTCTGAAACTCTGATCTCGTGAGATCACTTCTCTGCAGTCTTCATCACAGGCACAATGACCTCTTCCCAGGTCACAGATCTCAGTCGTCAGGCATAGATTCAGCCACAGGTGACGTTGCACAATGTGGAGGTTTGGAGCGGGAGAGGTTTCTTTAATATTTTCTCATCAAAAAAGGAAAGGTTCTGGAGAAAGTGATCCTTGTGGCTATCCCGGTGACATGGAAGCAACCCCTGGAGAGCTAATATGGCCGACATGAGTACCTGACAGCTACTCCCTGTCCTGGGAAGATTGGAGCGTAGGGGAGAAGCTGCACATGAGGATTTAGCAGTACAGTCATGTTTGATGCTCACTTAACGCCTCTGTTCCCTGTGTCCGCAGGTACTCCTACTGATAGACATTGAGCTGTCTTACATCAACACCAATCATGAAGATTTTATTGGATTTGCCAAGTAAGTGCCCCCCCCCCCCCCCCCCCCCTGCCTACTTCATGAGCTAAGTGCTTAGTGGGTAATGTGGCCGCTATGACTTGACTGCATGGATTTGTAGTTCTTTAACACTACTGGTTTCTTGAGCAGATGTCAAGTGTGAACGCGTCTCATTATATTTTATAACCTTTACGTTAACCCACTGTTTTTGAAGGCACATGGCTTAGGTTGACTCTACGGTGACCACTTTTGGGATCGCTGCATTAAGGGTGGATAATGGTCCCCCTGTGCACTGCTGTTCAAAGAATAAGCTCATGTATGACTGGGGGCAGTCAGCCCTCATTCCAGTCGTTTTAAACATGTGATTATCACATTCACAGACCACAAAATGAACATGGGGGGACCCCTCTTTTTGTTTGGGTTTTTCATTGACCTCACCAGGGACCCATCTGTAATGAGCTGTTTGAACTTAGAAAGGATTCAAGGGCTGTCTGTTTTATAAGCCGGCTTTAAGGGCACTGCGTGTCGGGGACCTGGACTATAATGTACTAGTACAGACCTGCCCAACATATGGGCATAATAGGTTACTATGGGCAAAAAGTGAGTTTTAGACCTAAACAGGTTCATACATGTGGCCCATGGTTCGTATGCGAGTTCCTGGCAGCCCGCAACTGGCCACAGAAGAGGTGTGGATTGTGCTAATCCTGCCATTCCTAGTACCACCTAATTTGGGGGAATATCACCTGGTTTGGAGGGGTGTTTCCAAGTGGTCCCAGCCCCCACATCTCATCAAACCCTGTGCAGGTTTGTTCTAGTATGGTAATACGCAGGTTTAAAGCAGACTTCTAGTAATCCATAATTGGCTTGGAAAAAATATACAGGCAGTCCTCGACTTAGACCGCTCCGACTTACATCTGTCCCCTAGAGACTTATGGGGCATGCTGGCACTTGTAGTTCCACAACAGATAGTAGCTGTGGAACGACGAGTTTAAGCATGCCACAGCAGCAGCACATGAGGTGAAAATGAGGTGAAACCTTAACAGGGGCACAGAGAGCAAAACAAATGTAAAAACCCTTCCCTGCACTATCCAAAAAAGGGAGAAAAAAAAAAAACTTTTGTGCTGGAGTTACATTTAATAAATGCACCTGTTCCAACTTACATACAAATTGAACTTAGGCAAACCTACAGTCCCTATCCGTTCGTAACCTGGGGAGTGCATGTTTTGGTTTAGTGTAAAATGTGTTTTATTCTGCATACATTAAGATTAAAAAAAACATGCATAATACTATCCAAATGGCTGTACTAATTTGAAAAGGTAATAGGTAAACGGGATAAAAGAAGTGATTAAATGTGGGGCTGTTTTCTCAGTGCAATGCAAAAAATGTGAATTGCTCTGCAAATAAGTTGCATTGTAATTATTATATAACCCCAAACGACACCAAAGAAGGTACAACAAGGGCTTGTAAAGCCAAATTTATGGGAAAAATTGTGTTATAGCCCCTGAAATGTGGAAAGGCAAAAATGGGGAAAAATGTAGCCAGACATTAAAGGGGTTGTCCCACTTTAGACAATGATGGCATATCGCTAGGATGGACCATCATTGTCTGTTCAGTCTATGTGCCTCCTCTGGGGCCGGCATCTACCTCCAAAACGAGCCCTGAAACCTCTCCATGAAGTGGACAGTCCCATTGAAATGAAAGGTCGTCCCAATTACAGCCGAGCATCGCCGCATGGCTAGACTCTGGACTCCCATTCAGGTCTATGGAAGAGTCTCTCGTTCAGAACGGAGAAGCTTCGGGACTCATTTAGGAGACGGGTGAGAGACCAGAACCTATCCGAGAACATTGGCATATCCTAGTGATATGCCATCATTGTCTGAAAGAGATGTTCCCATCTCAGACGTGTATGGCATATCGACAGGTTATGCTTTAAATGTCTACGGCTATGTTCACACGGCATAATTGCGGCGCGTACAGTACATGCCGTGTGAACATGCCCTAATAGATGCGTTCTAACCGCTGCACAGAGCTAGGAAGTGCGCAGCTCTCTCCTTTCATTTCCATGCACACCTACTGTACTCGAATCTCCAATAGAACAGAACGAAGAGCACACTTGGTGCTGGCCAGGTGTTTTTGAGCCTTTAATGGGGTATTGTCGCAGCCATTCATGGCATATAGATGTCTGATAGATGCGAGTCCCACCTCTGGGACCTGCACCAGTCTTGAACGGGGCTCCATACTCCTCGTGGTTGGACAGACTTGACTCTCTCTGTTCTCGTCTCTGGGAGTTCTGAGTTCAGACGAGAGTTGGCAGGCACTTCTCCAATATGGTGGCGTGTTCTTGAGATAGGTGCGCTGCTCGGTTGTCCTCAGAACTCCTGAAAATTTCAATGAGAGAGTCCCAACCACCTCTGTTCAAAATGCAGAGGTTTCTGGGCTCGTTCCCAAGATAGGTGTAGGTCCCGCACCCATCATTGATGGCTTATCGCTAGGAGTCTATAGTGGGAATACAGTGTTCATGAATATGGGGAATAAAATGGTGATTGGGGGTGGAGGGTCCCCTTAAACTGCCCTCTGCTGTAAGGCATGCACTTTAACCAGTCTGGGGACAGATGACTTTGCCGGACGGTGGAACGTGTTACTAATGCATGTGTTTTATTTTCTCAATGCATGTTGTGTCCGGATGATGCCTCTCTGGTTCGTTGTCTTATACTGTTTTGTGTTGTATCCCAGGGTCATGGTGTGTGTTCTGGTGTAGTTCTGCCTCCTGTGCTGTCCATTTGTTGGCAGACTACTACCCTCATCATGCCCTGACAGCCCAGGTTGCAGACCATTGATGTTGTCTCCCTAGGGGTTGTGTGCTGCCGCCATGTCTCACCTGCCTCCTCACGCTTGTATGGTGGCTTGTCTCCTGGTAATTTCTCTCCTGTGTTTTTCTTCTCGCTGTCACTTTTGACCTGCACCCTCTCTCTCTCTCTCTCTCTCTCTCTTCTTCCTCGCGATGATCGCTCACTTGCTCCCCCATTCTGTCACATCCCAGCTGTTATACCGAGCAGCTCATTCCAGGGTGGGTATTTCACAGCGTACCACCTGAGTGTGGCCATCTGTCTGTCTGAGTGCTCGTTGTGTGTGTCGCCGTCCTCTTTCAGCTCATTCTCATACCTCAGGCTCCATAGGTCTGACTAGTCCTGAAGGATCCCACATATTAAGTCTTGGTATATGGCTGGGGTCACACATTTGGGAAGCTGTGGCCAACAAAGACCGTGTGACTTTTTGGCAAACGCATGTGGCCGTTGGGTGCGGTCTTGTCCATACGGGGCTCCCGATGTGTGCGACTCCAGCCTGTACTTGGCAGCTTTGTAATTGTTTTTTCCACTTGTGATTCGAGGACCAACTCAGGTTTTTATTCCCCCCCCCACCCCTTCAGTTCATTAGAAATTGCTTCCAGGTGCCAGTAATTCTTCTTACCTGCAGCTGAATACAGGATGTCTCACTGCTGCCACTGGGTGATGTGACCTGCAGTCTGAGTTGCTGAAACGCACAGCATGGTTGTGTGACCCGGACATGAATCTCTCTCTCTATGCATTCCTATAGGAGGTTCTCATAGGCTTGCTTAGAGCGTCCTACTTCCGGTCAGCATCAAAAGCACAGGGTCTTTCATCCAATCAGCAGCTCATGTGACCTGACAGACTGTTACAGTGTCTCACTGCTGCCACTGTGTGATGTTACCTGCAGCTGAATACAGGATGTCTCACTGCTGCCACTGGGTGATGTGACCTGCAGTCTGAGTTGCTGAAACGCACAGCATGGTTGTGTGACCCGGACATGAATCTCTCTCTATGCATTCCTATAGGAGGTTCTCATAGGCATGCATAGAGCGACCAACTTCCGGTCAGCATCAAAAGCACAGGGTCTTTCAACCAATCAGCAGCTCATGTGACCTGACAGACTGTTGCACTAGCCAGAAATCCTGTGTTCAGCTGCAGGTGAGCAAAGTTACTAAAAGCAATTTCTTATCAACTATGGAGGGAAATAAAAACCTGGGAGTGGTCCTTGAAGCTACATCTAGACATTGTACCAATGTGAGTGCTGTAGTGGAAAGTACAGGGCAGCAGCCTGAGCCCCTGACATCCATCTGTTCTTATTAGACCACCACAGGCTCCCGTTGGGGAGTCCGAAGGCAAATGTGTGACCTAATGCAAAACCTAAATGATGTTTTAGTTAGAATTTTTTTTTTCTGTTAAAATGTCATAAGAAAGTGATATTTTCCCAGTACAATGAACCAGACATGTAGCCGATGACACAGAGCCTGAAACTGAGGTGAAAGCTGATAAATCTAATAGCCCATAGCTCTGATAAGGTGCAATGGGCTACCCAGTCTTACTGGCTTCTCTGATGAAGAGGGCCTACGGTATCTTTGCAGTGGACGAAGCTCAGTTGTCCTGATACAGAGCTGCAAACCCTCTGCACAGACCTAGATCTGTAAGATTACTCTCTGCATACTGTGCTGCTGTTGAGTGCAATTGTCGTATATAATATTAATACATACAAATGTATTTGTGTAACGCAAAATAATTCAACACACAACCATCGATGTCTAAACCACAGGTAATAAAAGTTAGTGCACTTCTAAGTGAAAATGGACAAATTGTGCCCAGTTTGCAGTTTTCCCTTTCCGATGTGACTCGTTAGGGTATGTTCACACGTTGTACTGCGGCGCGTACAGAACGATCGTATTGTACGAGCGGTGAGAGGAAGCGTAACCATAGTTCTCTGAGAGATATGGATTACCGTAATTTCGGCACGCATCTCGCCCGTATTAGAGCGCAAATACAACGCAAAATGCGCACCATGATTACACCGTGTGAACATACCCTTAGTGTTAGAAGATCTCAGGTGTGAATGGGGAGCAGGTGTGTACATTTGGTGTTATTGCGCGCTCTCTCTCTCATACTGGTCACTGGAAGTTCAACATGGCCACTCATGGCAAAGAACGGTCTGAGGATCTGAAAAAAAAACAATTGTTGTTCTACATAAAGATGGCCGAGGCTATAAGATTGCCCACACCCTGACACTGAGCTGCAGCACGGTGGCCAAGACCATACAGCGGTATAACAAGACGGGTTCCAACCTCGCCATGGTTGACCAAAGAAGTTGAGTGCAAGTGCTCAGCATCCTATCCAGAGACTGTCCTTTCAAAATAGACATATGAGAGCTGCTAGCATTGCTGCAGAGGTTACAGGGCTGGCGGTCAGCCTGTCAGTGGGCAGACCATACACTGCATCAAATTGGTCTGCATGGCTGTCGTCCTAGAAGGAAGTCTCTTCTAAAGATGATGCACAAGAAAGCCCGCAAACAGTTTGCTGAAGACAAGCAGACTAAGGACATGGATTACTAGAACCAAGTAATGAGACAAAGATAAACTTATTTGGTTCAGTTGGTGTCAAGTGTGTGTGGCGGCAGCAACCAGGTGAGGAGTACAAAGACAAGTGTCTGTCTACAGTCAGGCATGGTGGTGGGAGTGTCATGGTTCGGGGCTTCATGAGTGCTGCCACCTGAGGGGAACTACAGTTCATGAAGGCCAACATGTACTGTGACATCCTGAAGCAGAGCATGACCCCCTCCCTTCTGAGCCATAGGGCAGTATCCAACATAACGACCCCAAACACCTCCAAGATGACCACTGCCCTGCTAAAGAAAATGAGGGTAAAGGTGCTGGACTGGCCAAGCGTCTCCAGACCTAAACCCTACTGAGCATCCACAAACGGAAGGTGTAGGAGCACAAGGTCTCTAACATCCACCAGCTCCGTGATGTCGTCATGGAGGAGAGAAGAGGATTCCAGTGGCTGCAACCTGTGAAGCTCTAGTGACCTCCATGCCCAAGAGAGTGAAGGCAATGCTGGAAAAGAATGGTGGCCACACAAAATACTGACACTTTGGGCACAATTGATCCATTTTCACTTAGGGGTGTCCTCACTTTTGGTGCCAGCGGTTTAGACATTGATGGCTGTGTGCTGAGTTATTTTGAGGGCACACCTAATCTACACTGTTATACAAGCGTGCACTGACTACTTTACATTGTATCAAAGTGTCCGATCTTCAGTGTTGTCCCATGAAGACATATAATACAGTATTTCCAAAATGTGAAGGGTGTACTTACTAGTTACTGTAGTTTTGTACTGTACATAGTACGGTTGAAAAAGACCTATATCCATCAGGTTCAAGCAAGGGTTTGGAAAGGTGTGGGTGATGGGAGGGCTAGATGGTTTTTTTTAAGCTTTGTTTCCCCTATTAATGGCTACAAACAAAGCTCAATGCTGCAGGTTCACTTTGAGGGTAGTTTCATACACAGAGTTTTTGATGCAGTTTTTTTAAGCCAGAAGTGGATCCAGCAGGAATGGGAAATATGAAGGATGGATTTGTCCTTCCTGCTGGATCCATAGTGCGGTTGAAAAAAAGACACGTGTCCATTAAGTTCAACTAAGGGTGGGAAAAAAGTGGGCTAAGGGAGGGAGACAAGGATTTTAAACCCAGCCTCCCCACTGGTTGATGCCCTGAAACGCACAAGGCAAGAACCAATCTGCTCCAGGGGAGACCCTATCCCTGACCGCAGAGCCTCCACCAGCCCAGATCCAGAATGTTACATGGCTACGTACGCATTAATATTCTTTAGTTTCAGGTAGATATCTAAACCTTTCTTGAAACCCTCAACTGTTCCTGCTGTGTCCAGCTCCTCAGATTCCACAGATTTACAGTTGTTACAGTGAAGAACGCTCTTCTCCTCTGGAGATTAAATCCTTTTTCTCGAGCCGAAGGGAATGTCCCCTTTTGAGGGGGCTTTACATGAAATAATTTTTCCCCATACTTTTTGTAGGGACCAATTATATAAATTAATCGTGTCTCCCCAGAGCCGTCTTTACTCAAGACTAAATAAGTTCATTTCTACCAACCTCTCCTCATAACTAAGATGCTCCATTCCCACTTCTGGTTTTGGCTCCAGAAGCTAGAGTCATCTAAAACACACAGCATTGTAAACCAGCCTAAAGGGGTTCTCTAGTGTATAACATCGTTGACCTATCCTTGGGATCGGCCAGCAATGTGTGATCTGGGTTACTGTATGGGAAATACCTCTTATCGTTGACTTTTGGACATGTCCTATATCACTTTTAAAGGGGTTATTGGGACTTAATAATTGATGGCCTGTCTATTAATATCAGTACGGTGGAGATCCGACTCCTGCCACCCTCTCCAGACAGCTGACTTGGCATTTAGCAGACCCAGGACCAGGCGCCATCTTATTACTAGTGGCTGTCCGCGGTATTGCCGCTCAGTTCATACAGTTTCCCTAAAAATGACACCCCCGAAAAGTAAGACATAGCAGAGATTTCGGTGAATTCCCTAATACAAGGCACCCCCGAAAATAAGACATAGCGGAAATCATTGCTGCAGCTCCCCATACACAGGGCCGTCCCTAAGGGTGGGCAGAGAGAAAGGGGGAGGGGTGGCGGGTGTTCCCAAGCCCCGCTCACCTTGAGAAACGGCCCTGGGACATATTGTTGTAGAAGTGTTGAAGGACCTGTACAGGGAGGTCATGTGACTGATGTCGCCACAGGTCCCGAACATCCCAGGACAGGAGACAGTGTACAAGTAAGAGGGGGGAGAATAGCGCAATGAAACTAACACACACTCTGAGGATGGCTAATGGGACATGCTGGGACTTCTAGTTCTACAGTTCCTAGCATGTCAAATTTGCCATCCTTTGAGATAAGTCACTGCAGCTGCCATAAAATGTCCTTTACCTATATATATCCTATGGTTTGTGACTCAAATTTTGATTATTATATATACAACAAAAATCATATTATTTAATAATAACTGCTATAATTATTTGTGGAAAACTGAAATCCCTGAAAATAAGACATAGCGCATCTTTGGGAGCAAAATTTATATATGACGCTGTCTTATTTTCGGGGAAACAGGGTAGCTGTGACACCAGACACAGACACTTTTAAAGAATAGTGCTATACCTGGTGAGCAATCATTAGCTTATGGGGCATCCACCCATCTGATATTGATGTCATTAGTTATCTATATCCAAAGAACCCCTTAAAATTTAAATGGCTCGCTTCACTATTGCTATCAGACTCACCCCTGCTTTTTTTTTCCTTTGTAGTGCACTACAAAGGAGCACCCAGCTCAATAAGAAGAGGGCTGTCCCCAACCAGGTAACTATCCGGTACCCCGGCAATAACCCAATAGACACGCTTGTCAGGACTAGGTCACTAGGAGGCATCTGCACCTGCATAGGCGATGCCAGTCCACCCTGTGCACCTAGTTTAATCGGAATCATCGTCTTCCCTTCATGTGCCACCTCCTTAGCATAACTACAACTCCCAGCATGTCTCTGCTAGGGCATGCTGGGACTTATGGTGTAGGTTTCTACTGCCGTACCTGGAGACCTGCTCTCTCCAGAGGACTCTGAAGGAGACGCTCGGGCCTACTGTCTCACTCCCACTCTGTCCTGTCTCTGCTACACACCATGCATGTGCGTCTGTAATATGATCATTCGCATGGGCACATAATTTTGCACTGACTTTGTTGTTGTTTGGGGGTATGATGGGGTTTTTAATATTAACTGGTTATTAATTGCATGTAATTTTCTCCCCCTCTTCCTCTCTTTTTGCATCTGTTCCATTCTGTACGTACGTCTCCATTCACATGTCTTTCCCACTCTCTCTCCATAACTCTCTCTGGTCATAAAATTCGTTCTCTCTTCCCATACTATACTGTGCTCCTGCATCACCTTAATCTTGCGACTCCTCCTGCTATACTTAACTCAGGGAGAGATTTTGGTAAGTACTTGCTTAGTGTGAGTAGCCATGCCTTAGCCAGGAAGAAACGGAAACCACAGCAGCTATGGGCATCTGTGTCCAAGCCCTCTATTAAAAAAACAACCTGGCTCAGACAGGGGCAGTGGTCATTTGTGGGACCAGGGAGATGGTGGGATGAGTGACAGGACCTGACGCCCGGTTCACATCTCTTTTTAGAGGTTCTGTTCAGAGCCTCCATTGCTTAAAGGGGTTGTTTCACTACATTGATTCATCTCACCTCAGTTCTGTTTTCTTGGTTTCATTTTGAATTCAGGGGCGTGTTTACTGGCTTCCACTAGGCTGCAGCAGAAGCCAGGTCTGTAGCTATATCAACCAGTGCTGGCAGCCTATCACAGATCAAACAGGTCTGTAGCTATATCAACCAGTGCTGGCAGCCTATCGGGAGAGATCAAACAGGTCTGTAGCTATAACGACCAGCGCAGGCAGCCAATCATGAGATTGAACAGGTCTGTAGCTATAACGACCAGCGCAGGCAGCCTATCACAGATCAAACAGGTCTGTAGCTATATCAACCAGCGCAGGCAGCCTATCACAGATCAAACAGGTCTGTAGCTATAACGACCAGCGCAGGCAGCCAATCATGAGATTGAACAGGTCTGTAGCTATAGCGACCAGCGCAGGCAGCCTATCACAGATCAAACAGGTCTGTAGCTATATCAACCAGCGCAGGCAGCCTATCACGATCAAACAGGTCTGTGCTATAACGACCAGCGCAGGAAAGCCAATCATGAGATTAAAACAGGTTTTGTAGCTATAGCGACCTGAGGAGCTGATGCACCCCCATACAAGAGGGGATTATCTCGGAATAGGTAGGACAATGTTAATGGACATATATTGCAAAGTGACTTGTTTTTGCAAGATCTTTAACATAAAAAGCAGCAATCCTTGTAGCGAGACAACCCCTCTTAAGCAGGGATGAGTTAATTACATGATTCCAACAATGCCCAATGGACCCCATTTGCGGCTACAGTGTGGTTTATCTGGTTCCTGTCATGGTGCCCATCATTTTAACAGAAAAATTAGCATTGCATACTGCGCAGATTTTTCTGGCTTTTTTTTTTTTTTTTTTTTTGAATCTGTGTCAGGGGCTCCAAATGGAACCCGTTCCTGTACAGTGCTGAAGGGGAATTTGACTCCATTCCCACCACATGTTGCGTTCAATATCTCATGCCTTCCCCTTAAAATGGCCTACTCACATTCTCCCCCCTGCCTGAAGTAGGCACATGGCTGCCATATGTAATTTCTGGTCCCCGTACATCTGAAAAATCTTGGCCCTCAACCATGATCCGTTTATCTCTTGCTGCATATCAGTAGGTCCCTTTTTAAACAGAATTTGGTTTGGTTAAGGTCCCTGACAGGAGTACTGCCAATACTGCCCTGATGTTACCCCTGTGTGGGTATGAAGCACTGCCAGTACTGCCCTGATGTTACCCCTGTGTGGGTATGAAGCACTGCCAGTAACTGCCCTGATGTTCCCCCTGTGTGGGTATGAAGCACTGCCAGTACTGCCCTGATGTTCCCCTGTGTGGGTATGAAGCACTTGCCAGTATTGCCCTGATGTTACCCTGTTGTGGTATGAAGCACTGCCAGTACTGCCCTGATGTTACCCCTGTGTGGGTATGAAGCACTGACAGTATTGCACTGATGGTACCCCTGTGTGGGTATGCAACACTGCCAGTACTGCCCTGATGTTACCCCTGTGTGGGTATGAAGCACTGCCAGTACTGCCCTGATGTTACCCCTGTGTGGGTATGAAGCACTGCCAGTACTGCCCTGATGTTACCCCTGTGTGGGTATGAAGCACTGCCAGTTTTGCACTGATGTTACCCCTGTGTGGGTATGTTACCCCTGTGTGGGTATGAAGCACTCCCAGTACTGCCCTGATGTTACCCCTGTGTGGGTATGAAGCACTGCCAGTATTGCCCTGATGTTACCCCTGTGTGGGTATGAAGCACTGCCAGTACTCCCCCTTGATGTTACCCCTGTGTGGGTATGAAGCACTGCCAGTATTGCACTGATGGTACCCCTGTGTGGGTACAACACGGGCCAGTACTGCCCTGATGTTACTCTGTGTGGGTTGAAGCCACTGCCAGTACTGCCCGATGGTACCCCGTGTGGGTATGAAGAGACTGCCAGTACTGCCCTGTGTTACCCTTGGTGGATATGAAGCACTGCCAGTATTGCCCTGATGTTACCCCTGTGTGGGTATGAAACACTCCCAGTACTGCCCTAATGTTACCCCTGTGTGGGTATGAAACATTTTACTCCCAGGAGCTGTGTTACTCTTCCATGTGTGCGTATGAAGCACTGTAGCTATATCAACCTGATGGTACCTTCCAGGTGGATGAACACTGTAGCTATAACTGCCCGCATGGCACCCCATTGGGATTGAACACGGGTATTTGCCCTGATGGTACCCCTGAGGGGTTTTGGAATGACAATGCTTATGACTTCCTGATGGTACCTGTGTGTTGAAGCACTGTACAATAGCCCCTGATGGAGACCCCCTTTTGGGATGATTAAAGATGCCAACTGCCCATGGACCCCTTGGCGGTAATGTGTTATCTGCAGTATCCCTGATGGTACCTCATGTGGTTAATGAAAACTAGCCATTACTGCCCTGATTTTCCCCTTTTTTTTTTTGTGTGTGGGTAAAGGAACCTGCCAGTACTCCCCTGAAGGATTTATACCCCAATGTTGGTATGAACACTGCCGTATATGCACTAAATGTTCCCCTGTGATAGGCTATGGTTGCCATGTGTGGGTAATTGAAAATCTTCTCACCAGACCCTGCCTGCTGATGTTACCCTTTACAGTTGGTTGGTTATGAAGGGACTGCCATACTGCCCTGATGGTACCCCTGTGTGGGTATGAAGCACTGCCAGTATTGCCCTGATGTTACCCCTGTGTGGGTATGAAACACTCCCAGTACTGCCCTAATGTTACCCCTGTGTGGGTATGAAACACTCCCAGTACTGCCCTGATGGTACCCCTGTGTGGGTATGAAGCACTGCCAGTACTGCCCTGATGGTACCCCTGTGTGGGTATGAAGCACTGCCAGTTTGCCCTGATGTTACCCCTGTGTGGGTATGAAGCACTGCCAGTGTTGCCCTGATGGTACCCCTGTGTGGGTATGAAGCACTGCTAGTACTGCCCTGATGTACCCTGTGTGGGTATGAAGCACTGCCAAACTGCCCTGATGGTACCCCTGTGTGGGTATGAAGCACTGCCAGTACTGCCCTGATGGTACCCCTGTGTGGGTATGAAGCACTGCCAGTACTGCCCTGAAGCTCCACCTGTGTGGGTCTGAAGCTCTGCCAGTACTGCCCTGATGGTACCCTGTGTGGGTATGAAGACACTGCCAGTATTGCCCTGATGTTTACCCCTGTGTGGGTATGAAGCACTGCCAGTATTGCACTGATGGTACCCCTGTGTGGGTATGTTACCCCTGTGTGGGTATGAAACACTCCCAGTACTGCCCTGATTGTACCCCTTTGTGGGTATGAAGCACTTCCAGTACTGCCCTGATGGTACCCCTGTGTGGGTATGAAGCACTGCCAGTACTGCCCTGATGGTACCCCTGTGTGGGTATGAAGCACTGCCAGTACTGCCCTGATGTTACCCCTGTGTGGGTATGAAGCACTGCCAGTACTGCCCTGATGTTACCCCTGTGTGGGTATGAAGCACTGCCAGTATTGCCCTGATGTTACCCCTGTGTGGGTATGAAGCACTGCCAGTACTGCCCTGATGGTACCCCTGTGTGGGTATGAAGCACTGCCAGTACTGCCCTGATGTTACCCCTGTGTGGGTATGAAGCACTGCCAGTACTGCCCTGATGGTACCCCTGTGTGGGTATGAAGCACTGCCAGTGTTGCCCTGATGTTACCCCTGTGTGGGGTATGAAGCACTGCCAGTATTGCACTGATGTTACCCTTGTGTGGGTATGAAGCAGCTTTCCTGTGTGATGCTGTCTTCTCTGTAATCCAGGGGATAAGTCAAGTGTTTGGCAGAAGAAGGCATTGGACCCGGAGCTGCCAACTTATGTGTTCACCAACTGACTGCCTGGTTTCCTGCCCACACAGGGACTTGATCAGAAAAATCAGATTTGAATTTAGTTTGTGTCCACAGCTCCTATGCAGGCCCATGTGTCTCCATGGTAACAGACTACAAGCTCTCCGTGTGTAGTCAGATCCTGACATCTCCTCCCTAGAAATGCGTATAGAGGGCCAGATGGAGAATAGTCTAACAAATAGACAAGCATGGAGTGGTGGTGGGGAATATGTGGCCACATAGACCCATTCACGGGCACCATCAGGGCAGTACTCCTAGTAGAGCCCTTGGTCAAAATTTGTAAAGGGAAAAAAAAGGGGGGGGGCCACGCTGATATGGTGCAAGGTAGGAACCTGGTAATGGTTGGGGGCACTGCATTCTTCAACTGTATTGGGCCCATGAAGCAATATGAGCACATCCAGTCTTTTTGCATATCTTGAGGGGGTCTGCATGTTTTCCCACCCAAGTGCTCAGCCACTTTTCTGCCCTCCTTTCATGCCAGCCATCATCACTTTGGCTAACGTACGAGGTGACCGAAGGATGTAAATTGGTGCAAGCAAGTCGATAACCAATCTGCTAATGGATCCCCCATAGGGGGGGGATATAAAGCGTGGTTTCCTTTCGATGGCTAAGGAATGGTTTGGTTTGTTGCAAAATGAAATCTGAGACTTTTCTGGCTTGTGTTCTCTTTTGCGGTCGTACCTGGTTTACCCTATACCAGCAGTCACCGGTCATTACAGATGATCACACCGCCAATCAGATGGGCAGCGCCCTGCATGCGAATGATGGAGAGAAATTCTATAGTAAATGAAGGTGGAAGTCGCCATGTGTTGAGGGTGCAGGAAGGCGCAATATGCAGGATATTGTGTCGGGTGGTAGATGTCTGTTCCGTACTGGTTGGCATTCTAGGAATCGCCCTGTGCTTGCTTTGCCCGTCAGTCAGTGTGTACGCTTCAGTTCACCACGCTCGGCGGCTTTACAGGTTTTGCAAAGTGATCCCGTCACCGACGGTTGTCAGGTGGCCATTGTGTATCAGATACTTTGCCAAGATCATGGCAGAGGCTCAAGACGACGCAAGGTAAGTGGCGCTACCCTAGCGGTCATTAGAGCCGGTATTGTATCTGTGAGCAGGCAACGCTCTGGGAAAGCTGGGTAGCCACTCATTTGATGCAAACTGCTGTGGCGACCCAACTTTCTCAGACTTCTGAAACCCAAATTGGCCTGCTTTGCAGGAGGTAGGCAAGACTTGGCAAGGTTGCCTTTCAGGTTTCTGGGAAAGTTTGGCGACTACGGGAAACTGTAATTTTAGTTATATGTGTGCTCACCCAGCTTTTCTAGAAGCAGATTACCATACAGATGTTAAATATGTGGCAGAGGATATTACTGGTGCAGAATTACTGGACGGTCTGGAAGCCTAGAGCAGAGTCTAGGCTTCGATTGGTTGCTGTGGGCAATAGGTACTCTTGTCACTTTGGGTTGCTCCTCATACATGGGGCCTGCATTGACTTACCTGCATGAACCGTGTCACATGTAGTCTAGGACATGTGGACTTACCCTCACTACAGCTACCGACTTGGCTGCCGTAAGTAATTAAAGGATCCCTTACAGTCCAAGCATTTGAGCCCCCTACCATTACCAGTTTCTGAGTTGTACTATATCAGCGGACCTTTTGTTTTTCCTTAAAGGGGTTGTCTCACTACATTGATTCATCTCGCCTCAGTCCTGCTTTCTTGGTTTCATTTTGAATTCAGGGGCGTTTACTGGCTTCTACTAGGCTGCAGTAGAAGCCAGGTCTGTAACTATAGCGACCAGCGCTGGCAGCCTATCAGGAGAGATCAAACAGGTCTGTAGCTATAGCGACCTGAGGAGCTGATGCAGCCCATACAAGAGGGGATATCTAGGAATAGGTAGGACACTGTTAATGGACACATATTGCAAAGTGACTTGTTTTGCAAGATCTTTAAAATAAAAAGCAGCAATCCTTGTAGTGAGACAACCCCTTTAAGGGGTTGTCTCACTACATTGATTCATCTTACCTCAGTCCTGCTTTCATTTTGAATTCAGGGGCGTGTTTAATGGCTTCCACTAGGCTGCAGTAGAAGCCAGGTCTGTAGCTATAGCGACCAGTGCTGGCAGCCTATCAGGATGGATTGAACAGGTCTGTAGCTATAGCAACCAGCACTGGCAGCCTATCATGAGTTTGACCAGGTCTGTAGCTATAGCGACCTGAGGAGCTGATGCAGCCCATACAAGAGGGGATATCTCAGAATAGGTAGGACACTGTTAATTTACATATATTGCAAAGTGACTTGTTTTTGCAAGATCTTTAACATAAAAAGCAGCAATCCTTGTAGTGAGACAACCCTCTAAATTTAAAGCGGTGTTCCCATCATAGACTTTGATGGCGGATCATAGACTGATGGGTGCGAGTCTCCGCTCTAGGGCCCGCATCTATCTTGTGAATGAGTCCAGAAAAATGTTGGTTAAGAATGGGAGACTGTTGCACGATTCTCCCTTCTGTTCTATAGAGGTGCCGAGTATAAGTGAGCACTATGTTCGGCTGTACTCAGAACTCCCATAGAACAGAATGGAGAATCGTACTGAAGGGCAACAGTCTGTCCATTCTCAGCCAACACTTTAAGGGGACTGGTTCCAGAGAAGTCTGGGTCGCAGGTGGCATATCCCATTGAAATGCCATAAAAATCTATGGTGGAAACACCCCTTTAAGCAGGGACAATGACAGTAGTACTGTCAATCCTGCCCCAATAGTGGTCCTTGCTGCCAACTGCAAGAGGTTTTTTTCATGCAGTTTGTAAAAAAAAAAAAAAAAATGCCCGGGCATGTTGGCACAACCATGGAGACAATAAAGATGTCCAAGATGACTGCATCCATCACTGTCTGCCCAAATCATCTGCAGGTATATGACAAAATGGCCGCCAGGGTCCGACAGCCCTTTGTGTAAGCGAGGTAGGAGTCTGCCCCTCAACCCCACAGAACCCCCACATGATGGTTGCCTGTCTTTGTTTCCTTTCTCCCATCCCCCATCTTCTACTTTTTTTTTTTTTCTCCCTCCCACCCTTTTTTCTCGTCGCAGGTCATCAGGAGAGGCTGGTTAACCATCAATAATATAAGTATCATGAAGGGAGGATCCAAGGAGTACTGGTTCGTGCTGACGGCGGAGTCCTTGTCCTGGTATAAGGATGAAGAGGTACAAACAAGACGGGAAAAGGAGGGCGGGGGGGGGGGTAAACTTTATTTCATGCATTTCACATCCATATGGTTTCTATCAATGATACAACGTGAACACATGCACAGCTATGCCTCTGTGGCACGGCGGTGTCCGCTGCGGTCGTCCGGCCCAGTTTAACCAGTGTGTAGACTACTGTTCACTTTCTGTTCAACGAACACGTAGTCTGAACACTGGGAGAACGGGGCCAGTCATCCTCTTCTGTCCGCGAGGTGCTCGGGGACGTCTCCTCACGTCGTCCGGTGGCTGCAGATTAGGTCCTTGATTTGAGGTGGCATCAGTTGCCCTCCCATAGACTCCTTACCCATGCATTTGTGCATATCCCTTCCTGTTCTTACAAAGCTATAGGTCATAGTTAATATCCCTTCCCCTATATACAAGTCTATAGGTCATGGGTAATATCCCTTCCCCTGTATACAAGTCTATAGGTCATGGGTAATATCTCTTCCCCTGTATACAAGTCTATAGGTCATGGTTAATATCTCTTCCCCTGTATACAAGTCTATAGGTCATGGTTAATATCTCTTCCCCTGTATACAAGTCTATAGGTCATGGTTAATATCCCTTCCCCTGTATACAAGTCTATAGGGCATGGGTAATATCCCTTCCCCTGTATACAAGTCTATAGGGCATGGGTAATATCCCTTCCCCTGTATACAAGTCTATAGGGCATGGGTAATATCCCTTCCCCTGTATACAAGTCTATAGGGCATGGGTAATATCCCTTCCCCTGTATACAAGTCTATAGGGCATGGGTAATATCCCTTCCCCTGTATACAAGTCTATAGGGCATGGGTAATATCCCTTCCCCTGTATACAAGTCTATAGGGCATGGGTAATATCCCTTCCCCTGTATACAAGTCTATAGGGCATGGGTAGAGCGCTATATTAACCAGCTTAAATTAACCCTCGAGAATCCGCACCCTGCTCACCCTAAAATGTAGATCTTACCCCGTTGTCTGCATCATCCTTTCCGTCATAGGAGCTCTCCTGTAATCTAGTACAGCTCTCCTGCATCATGCTATTCTTCATCATCCTCGCCAGCAGACCTCCCCGATTTTAAGTGATTTTTTTCCCGTCCTCCAGCACCGCCACCTCTATTATGAGCCCCCCCGGAGCAGACCCCCCGCTCGCCGATCTTACCAGTCTTCCCCAAAGCCCCAAGAATGGATGAGCAGAGGAGCGGACGGCAGGGTCGTCCAGGCTGCCCGTGACGTGGCATTGAAATGCTATGAGCCTCGGGAACACATTTGTGGCTATGCAGGAAGTGAAAGAGGAGGGGTTAGGAGGCCGTTTGGGGGGGGTCCGCTGCCTCCATCACCCTTCACGGGCCAAAAATACTCCCAGACACTTAAACTGTTCCAGATGTTTCATCTCCAAACGAAACACATGCTCCCTTCCTTTAACCCCTCACACTCGAGCCCAAGCAGGCTCGCCCGCCGCCGCCGCAGAAAGTTATGACCGACGGGCGACGGCAGCTTAAGCTTTTCTTGGACGCGCCATTTGTCGCGTTCACACTTAAATTAAAAATCCAAGTAGCAACTTTAAATTGGCCACGTGGGAGAGACTGCCGCGCTCCTGCCCCGCGCATCCTGTTCATCACCGCTGTGTCTGTGCCAATTTCTTGTCCATTTTGGTCATACAGTGACCGCCGCTTCTGTGCCCCCTGCAGGAGAAAGAGAAGAAGTACATGCTGCCTCTGGACAACCTCAAGATCCGTGATGTGGAGAAGGGCTTCATGTCCACCAAACACATCTTTGCTATTTTTAACACCGAGCAGCGGTGAGTAGCCCATAGGAGGTGAGGGAAATCGAGGCTGAGCCGTACAAGGAGCCTCTAGTGGTTATTCCCAACAATCTAGACAGGTTAAATTGCCGCGTATTTGGGCGCGCATTTCGCCGCGTATTGCGCTTTATACGCTGCAACATGCACGCCGCAATTACGGTAATTCATAGCTCTCATAGCTGAACAGCGCGACTTCCAAAGCACACAGCGTATTGCGCCGCGTACTGTATGTGCCGCAATTACGCCGTGTGAACTTAGCCTACCCAATAAATCATTGATTTTCTATGCTTCTCAGCCAATGGTAAGATCTGCTTGTAGCGTTCACCGCTAACAGCCAAACACTACGGGGCAGGTTCATTAATACGGTCTTAAAGGGGTTATCTCACTACAATGATTAGCTTTCAATATGTAGGGAAAGTTAAATCGGGACTTTTTCCAAATACATTAGACTTTTGATTTTCTCCCTGATCAGGAGAAAAGAGATTTTATCTGCTCATAGTGCACACAGGTTTCTCTGGTTACCGTCCTGCTCTACCTTCCTCATTAGACAGGGAGCAGGGAGTGATGTCACCAGGTTGGAACAGAGTGTGTTATCTCTATCACTAAAGATTACACCTCCTGCACTCATTTCAGTGCAATTAGAAGAGCTGTGAATACTGAGCCAATGGTAAAATCTGCTCGTAGAGATCACTGCTAACAGACCAACTCTACGTAGCATGTTCATCAATACTGTCTTAAAGGGGGTTATCTCACTACAATGATTAGCTTTCAATATGTAGGGAACGTTAAATCAGGACTTTTTCCAAATACATTAGACTTTTGATTTTGCCGTGATCAGGAGACGAGAGATTTTATCTGCTCAGAGTGCACACAGATTTCTCTGGTTACCGTCCTGCTCTCCCTTCCCTATTAGACAGGGAGTGATGTCACCAGGTTGGAACAGAGTGTGTTATCTCTAACAAACAGAGGAGATTAATTACTTTTAATTGATGACTTTGAACTCTGTAGCCTTCTGCACTATACATTACACCTACTGCACTCATTTCAGTGCAATTAGAAGAGCTGTGAATACTGAGCAGATATGCTGATCCCTGCTATAGAACCACCCACAGCCTAACCAGGAAGCATAAATCTAAAGCTGCTTGTGGCTCTGTGAAATAGCATGGTGAGACAACCCCTTTCACACTTAGGGCCACATGTATGAAAACTATGAAGGTCTAAGACTTTCTTTGATGCCCATAGCAACCAATCAGTGCTCCCCTTTCATTCCTTAAGGTGCTCTGAAAAAATGAAAGTGGCGTTCTGATTGGATGCTGTGGGCAACGAAGAGTTTTAGACCAAGACAGTTTTTATACATGTCCCACTTAGTCTTACAATATACCACTTATATCATGGTGTTGATAAATCTGGCTTATGTTTGGATATAGTCAAGTCTACACCTTCAAATTAATTGGCTTATTTTACGCCACTAATTGCGGCAACGTTTTGCCGCTTTTTTGGAAGCCACACGGGGTCGCACCCAAAACCAGTCCCTGTTTACGTGAAGCCATGCCCCTCTTGTCAGGCGAGGCGCAGAAGTATATAGCGACTGTTTAAAACACACAATAAATGTGGTGTAAAGCAGGGACGCCAGTATTTTTGCCGCAAATTATGCCAGAATTCTGGCACAACCGCCCTGATGTCCCCCTTAATGGAGGACTTGTGTCCATTCCTGTTTCAGTAAATCTTTGTGTTACTTGTGAAATAGAAATTCTGGAGCATCTTCTCTTATAACTGTGTTATGCCGTTACTCTGTTATTCCTCCTATATATTTCACAGAACTCGGTTCCTCTATCATATAACCCTATATATCACAAAGCTCAGCTCCTCTCCTCTCATATAACCCTATATATCACAGAGCTCCTCTCCTTTCCTCTATCATATAACCCTATATATCACAGAGCTCAGCTCCTCTATCATATAACCCTATATATCACAGAGCTCAGCTTCTCTCCTCTGTCATATAACCCTATATATCACAGAGCTCAGCTTCTCTCCTCTGTCATATAACCCTATATATCACAGAGCTCAGCTTCTCTCCTCTATCATATAACCTTATATATCACAGAGCTCAGCTTCTCTCATCTACCATATAACCCTATATATCACAAAGCTCAGCTCCTCTCCTCTCATATAACCCTATATATCAGAGCTCAGCTCCTCTCCCTCTATTATATAACACTATATATTACTGAGCTCAGCTTCTCTCCCTCTGTCATATAACCCTATATATCACAGAGCTCAGCTCCTCTATCATATAACCCTATATATCACAGAGCTCAGCTTCTCTCCTCTATCATATAACCCTATATATCATAGAGCTCAGTTTCTCTCCTCTATCATATAATCCTATATATCACAGAGCTCGGCTTCTCTCTCTATAACATCCTGCTCTCAGACAAGGCAGCGTAAACCAGGTTATCTATCCTGTTTATTTAGAGATGGTTACTTACCAGCTCTAGCAGCTACATTGGGGAATATAAGTATTTGATACACTGGACATTTTGCAAGTTTTCTCACCTACAAAGAATGGCGAGGTCTGTATTTTGTATCATTGGAACATTTCAGCTGTGAAAGAATCTAAAAAATATCCGGAAAATCACATTGAATGATTTTAAAATAATTAATTAGCATTTTATTGCATGAAATAAGTATTTGATCACCTTCCAAAAAAGGAAGAATTCTGCCTCTCACAGACCTGTTAGTTTTTCTTTAACACGTCTCCTACTCTGCACTCATTACCTGTATTAATTGCACCTGTTTATCTGTATAAAACACATCTTTCCAAACAATCACACTCCAACCTCTCCACCATGGCCAAGACAAAAGAGCCGATTAAGGACACCAGGGACAAAATCTGTAGACCTGCACAACGCTGGGATGGGCTGCAGGACAATAGGCAGCAGCTTGGTGAGAAGACAACAACTGTTGGCGCAATTATTAGAAAATGGAAGAATTACAAGATGACTGTCAGTCTTCCTCGGTCTGGGGCTCCATGCAGGATCTCGACTCGTGGGGTAAGGACGATTCTGAGAAGGGTCAGGAATGAAAACAGAACTACACGGGAGGACTTGGTCTGTGACCTGAATAGAGCTGGGACCACAGTCTCACAGATTGCTGTTAGTAACACACTACGGCATCATGGATTAAGATCCTGCAGGGCACACGTCCCCCCTGCTCACACCAGCACATGTCCAGGCCTGTTTGAAGTTCACCAATGACCATGTGGATGATCCAGAGGAGGCGGGAGAAGGTCATGTGGTCAGATGATACCCAAAAAAAAAGAACTTTTTGGTATCCCAAGAACACCGTCTCGGCTGTGAAGCATGGGGGTGGAAACATCATACTTTGGGGAGGCTTTTCTGCAAAGGGAACAGGACGACTGCACTGTATTGAAGGGAGGATGGATGGGCCCATGTATTGCAAGATTTTGGCCAACAACCTCCTTCCCTCAGTAAGCGCATTAAAGATGGGGGGTGGCTGGATCTTCCCCTATGCGGCTTTTAAAGCCGCAGGCAGCAGCCACAATGAGGCGGTTGGAGAAAGTGGTATTTGGCCACAAAGCATCAGAGAGGGCAACTTTGTAGAAAAGAAAACGGTCTAATCCTAGAGGGCTTATGGCAGAAACATACCAAATGGTCCATCCAATGTACAGACCCTCCATAAACCCTCTGTACCTCCCACCTGTGCTCTGTGTACGTGCGTCAGCCTTTGCAACCGTTATTTAGATTGCTTCTGTGCAGCTTATATAAAAATGGAAGCAACTTTGCGAATAGTCTTGATTTTTAACATTTTTTTTTTTTTACCGTGTTGTGTGTACAGCTCCTATGCAGATCGATCTCTTTCCAAGGGAACTGAATAGACACCCTTTGGGGTCTGATCCTGCAGTCATTGCCGTGTAGCTCTTCTGTCTGTCTTCTCTATTCACTTTGGTTGCCAGGATGGAGGCCGGTGTATTGGAGCAGAAGGTTTTTTTTTAGTATGTAATCTTTTATACAGAGAATAAATTTGCTCCTCCGCTGCCGTTCCAGGAACGTGTATAAGGACCTGCGTCAGATAGAACTTGCCTGCGACTCCCAGGAGGATGTGGACAGCTGGAAAGCCTCTTTCCTCCGAGCGGGAGTCTACCCTGAAAAAGACCAGGTTAGTGCTGCTGTGGGACCTATTGCGTGTCTTTTTAAAGGAGCCGGACACAGTCAACACGCAACATGTTAGGCTATGTTCACACGGCGTCTTTTCTTCCGTGTAACATGCGCTTTTTAGCTGCGTGTTTGGATCCGTCTGTCGGTCCCCAAACGCGCAGCTAACAAATAACAATGCGATTTACCTTGCTTTTAATATGAGACGCGCATCAGCGTTCACAAGAGGGATCTGATGTGTCACACTGCGTCTTTTGGATCCGTTCCAAGAATTGACATGTCAATTCTTGGTCCGAAAGATGCAGTATATAAAATGATAGCGTGCGATCCTGCTGCATCCAACACAAAGCTGCGTGTTTGGGTACGTGTTGGTTATGTTTCACATGCGATTGCTGCAACGTTTTTGGATTTCGTGTAATCGTGACGTATACTGGGAGTAGTATGGATGCCTCGTGCGGTCATGTGGCGTATACTGGGAGTAGTATGGATGCTCTGTGCGGTCATGTGATATACTGGGAGCAGTATGGATGCTCTGTGCGGTCATGTGACATATACTGGGAGTAGTATGGATGCTCTGTGCGGTCATGTGATATACTGGGAGCAGTATGGATGCTCTGTGCGGTCATGTGACATATACTGGGAGCAGTATGGATGCTCTGCGGTCATGTGGCATATACTGGGAGTAGTATGGATGCTTCGTGCGGTCATGTGACGTATACTGGGAGTAGTATGGATGCTTCATGTGGTCATGTGACGTATACTGGGAGTATATGGATGCCTCTGCTGGTCATGTGACGATACTGGAGTAGTTTCGATGCCTCGTGCGGTCATGTGACGTATACTGGGAGTAGTTTCGATGCCTCGTGCGGTCATGTGACGTATACTGGGAGTAGTATGGATGCCTCGTGCGGTCATGTGACGTATACTGGGAGTAGTTTGGATGCCTCGTGCGGTCATGTGACGTATACTGGGAGTAGTATGGATGCCTGGTGCGGTCATGTGTCGTTTAGTGGGCGTAGTATGTATGCCTCGTGCGGTCATGTGACTTATACTGGGCGTAGTATGGATGCCTCGTGCGGTCATGTGACTTATACTGGGAGTAGTATGGATGCCTCGTGCGGTCATGTGACGTATACTGGGAGTAGTTTGGATGCCTCGTGCGGTCATGTGACGTACACTCACCGGCCACTTTATTAGGTACACCATGCTAGTAACGGGTTGGACCCCCTTTTGCCTTCAGAACTGCCTCAATTCTTCGTGGCATAGATTCCACAAGGTGTTGCAACGATGCTCAATTGGTACCAAGGGGCCCAAAGAGTGCCAAGAAAATATTCCCCACACCATGCACCACCACCACCAGCCTGAACCGTATGATTACAAGGCAGGATGGATCATGCTTTCATGTTGTTGACGGCCAAATTTGACCCTACATCCGAATGTCGCAGCAGAGAATCGAGGATCATCAGCCCAGGCAACGTTTTTCCAATCTTCTACTGTCCAATTCGATGAGCTTGGGCAAATGTGGAGCTCAGTTTCCTGTTCTTAGCTGAAAGGAGTGGCACCTGCTGTAGCCCATCTGCCTCAAAGTTCGCCGTACTGTGCGTTCAGAGATGCTCTTCTGCCTACCTTGGTTGTAACGGGTGGCTATTTCAGTCACTGTTGCCTTTCTATCAGCTCGAACCAGTCTGCCCATTCTCCTTTGACCTCTGGCATCAACAAGGCATTTCCGCCCACAGGACTGCCGCTCACTGGATGTTTTTTCTTTTTCGGACCATTCTCTGTAAACCCTAGAGATGGTTGTGCGTGAAAATCCCAGGAGATCAGCAGGTTCTGAAATACTCAGACCAGCCCTTCTGGCACCAACAACCATGCCACGTTCAAAGGCACTCAAATCACCTTTCTTCCCCATACTGATGCTCGGTTTGAACTGCAGGAGATTGTCTTGACCATGTCTACATGCCTAAATGCACTGAGTTGCCGCCATGTGATTGGCTGATTAGAAATTAAGTGTTAACGAGCAGTTGGACAGGTGTACCTAATAAAGTGGCCGGTGAGTGTATACTGGCAATAGTATGGATGCTTCATGTGGTCGTGACGTATACTGGGATTAGTATGGATGTGACACTGATCAATGTGGATGGCTCGCTGTATACCGCTTGAAGCGGACCTATTTCAGGGTGTCCTGGGGTCCCATCTACTTATTTTTGTATTTGACCTTCAGACAGAGAATGAGGACGAAGTGCAGGAGAACACCTTCTCCATGGACCCACAGCTGGAGCGGCAAATGGAAACCACCCAGAACCTTGTGGACTCCTACATGGCCATTGTCAACAAGACCATCCGCGACCTCATGCCAAAGACCATCATGCACCTCATGATCAATAACGTGAGTTCACCATGGCCTCCTGTGCCGCAGAGCACCCCCAACGGTCTTGTTCTATCATTACTGACCTTCATTATAGTGGTTGCCCATGTTTGCACATTTCACGCAGTCAGGACGTGATGCTGCGTTGCTTGTGCCCCTATGGTTCTCTCAGTTGTCAGTGACCTACAGGGGGGGGAGAGGGGGGAGGGCTGTGTCAGTGACACCGGATTTAGCCATCTCCCTCTCTTGCAGGCAAAGGACTTCATTCATTCAGAGCTGCTGGCGTTTCTCTACTCCTCCACTGACCAGAACAGCCTCATGGAGGAGTCTGCGGACCAGGCTCAGCGACGAGACGAGATGCTCAGGATGTACCACGCACTGAAGGAGGCTCTGCATATCATCGGTGACATAACCACTAGCACCATCACCACCCCTGTCCCCCCACCAGTGGATGACACCTGGCTGCAGAACTCCACCAGTGGACACAGGTCTGTACTATAGAGGACCCCAGCAATGGAGGCCACGAAGCTCAATCAGCTCTTGGATTCAGCAACTAAAGCTTATTCATTGTATAACGAAAGTTGCGCAGTTTTATAATACTTTCTGTATGAAGTATTAGTTTTCAAAACCACTGCTTGCTGTCATTCAGTCGTCATCCAGTGGTCATGGGATGGATCCACAAGTGCATAGGTTAGTTGCCAAAAGTGTCCATCGCTCGACCAGCGCAAACTCTGACGTTCCCTGTAAAATGACAGCAAGCAGAGATCTTGAAAACGGGAATTATTACGTGTGATATGCTGGAAATTTTCTTTTACGCACCAAATAACTGTTATTTGCTGAAGCTACCTTCTAAATCAGGGGTGTCAAACTGCGGCCCTCCAGCTGTTGGGAAACTACAACTCCCATCATGCCCACTATCATAGATCATACAAATGCATGATGGGAGTTGTAGTTTCCCAACAGCTGGAGGGCCGCAGTTTGACACCTGTGTTCTAAATCACTCCCTCCCAGGTTTTCAAGAGCTCTGCTTGCTGTCATTCAGTAGGTAACTAACTTCATTTTAGTTCACTGGTCATAGGATAATCTCCCTGATGCGGCCTGGTGACCAGGATCATTGTTTCTCACTTAGGGTATGCTCACATGGCATAATTTCAGCGCGCATTTCGCCGCGTATTTGCGCTTTAATACGGCCGAAATTCGCGCCACAATTACGGTAATCCATAGCTCTCATAGAGAACTATGAATGACGCCTATTCTCCCTCGGAATATGAAACCGGACGGAAAAATGAACATGC
This sequence comes from Phyllomedusa bahiana, assembly GCA_025379985.1. NCBI lineage: Eukaryota > Metazoa > Chordata > Amphibia > Anura > Hylidae > Phyllomedusa > Phyllomedusa bahiana. Next base: position 108,971 of record JAODAL010003069.1, read on the forward strand.
TCAATGTTTTTTGAGCGGACCGCGGGCGGAAAAACCGTGCAGTGGGGACTGCTGCACGGGTTTTCCATAGAGCACAATTGTGCTCATTTTCGACCGGTTTTTCAGGCGGTCTGAAAAACTGCAAACTGGCTGAAAAACCGGCCGAAAACCTGTGCAGTGGGGACATGCCCTTAAAATCCATAAAGAATTGATACAGAAAGTATATAGGGAAATAAGATTAGGGCAACGAATAACCTTCATGTGCCTGCTGTACTTTATGTACCAATTCTGTGTTTTTGCAAGATCTCTGCTGTTATTGAATAGGAAGCTTAACTCTTCAGCACTGAAGCTTCCCATTAAATAGCTTGTAATTGATACAGAAAGTGTATTGGAAAGCTCGGTAACATAGTATACAGATTGCCCTTTTCTACTGTTCACCTCGGTTCTGTCCCACCCGACCCTCCATTTCCTGCTCTTATAGCAACTGCTACACAGGGTTGTAGTTCACACACAGCGAGGTTTTTTTGGGCACTGAATGAAGGTTTCAGATCAATTGAAAATTCCCATAGGAATCGGTGGAGCCGCTGTTTTTGGCCCGCTGTTTTTGGCCCGGCTATGAATTTATATGGGCATTTCAGAAAGAAAACAGTGTTGGAAAACCTCATCCAAAACCTGATCAAATCCTCATCAAAACCTTTTCTGAAAAATATGCATTGAGGCGCTTTTCAGACGAGGTTTTGATGCTGAATATTCAGCCGTGTGAACATACCCGAATATTAATAGGTGCAGTGATTGCCGTCTATATTAGTCTGGCATTTAGTCTTTGCTATGAATAAGGTTTTACCGAAACACGTCGGTGTGGGTGCGTTTTTTTTTTTTTTTTTTGTTTTTTTTTTTTTTCCCTCACTGTTTCATTTTAAAAAATTTTAATGATGGATTGGTAAAACTTTTGGGATTTTTATCTTTGAATTTTTTGCCATGCTGGATTACGCTTACTATTTTTGCACATACAGTAATATTAATATTACGCTTGCTCTGGAGTTGCCATGGTATCAACAGAATTCAGATCACATGACTACACTGCACTGGGTTCAAGCTGTTGAGTAGTTTTGCAAATTCTTTTCATGTAACTCAATTTTTTTTTATTTTCATTTATTTCTCAGCCCAAATGTACAGAGGAGACCAGTTTCCACCATCTTGCCTCCCAGCCGCCCACCTGCAGTGAGGGGCCCAACACCCGGACCCCCACTCATCCCTGTACCTGCAGGGGGCAATGTGTATCCACCCATCCCATCCCGCCCAGGTCCTGTGTCTGCTTTCCCTGCTGCTAACAACGACCCATTCTCTGCACCTCCACAGATCCCAAACAGGCCGGCTCGTATACCCCCGGGTGTACCCCCCGGCGTGCCCAGGTAAGGAACATGCCCTTGTAATGTTGGTAATGCATGACCTATAGATCATGCATAGCTTAAGTACTTTGCTCATTGCAGTGTTGTATCTCTGTAGATGAATGATCTTCATCGAGCGACCATGCTTACCACCTCAAATGGCTCTGTTTAGTGTGTCCCTGCCATTAAACTTGCATAATTAATCTAATCCATTAAATTTGTAGGGTGACTGAAGTAACTTTTATACTCCAGAGCTGCACTCACTATTCTGCTGGTGCAGTCACTGTGAACATACATTACTTATCCTGTATTTTACTCCAGAGCTGCACTCACTATTCTGCTGGTGCAGTCACTGTGGACATACATTACTTATCCTGTACTGCTCCTGGGTTACATCCTGTATTATACTCCAGAGCTGCACTCGCTATTCTGCTGGTGCAGTCACTGTGTACATACATTACTTATCCTGTACTGATCCTTAGTTTACAAATCCTGTAATTAATAACTCCAGAGCTGCACTCACTATTCTGCGGGTGCAGTCACTATGTACATACATTACATTAACTTATTCTTATACTCCAGAGCTGAATTCCTAGTAGTGATGGCTTGGAAACAATCAGCAAGCTTGTCAGACGCATCCCAGTTTCTGTAAGTGCGAGACGATGACTACAGAGGATTACTATATAATGTCCTACGTGAAGGGAGCATTTCCCATGATAACTGCTCTGCTTGCTGTCAGTGAATAAGAGCACTGTTCGTTTTCTCTGTAATACCGCTGGGTCTAGCTAATACACCTCACAACTGCTATTGTTTTAGGCAATTCATTGTGAGCCAAATACACCAGGAGCACAAATTCTTCCCCTGTGCTGATAGTAAAGTCATGGTTTGCTCCAATGTGTCAGCGCAGGAAATGTACGTGCAAAGGGTTTAGCTCCGACAGGTAAACCATCCGGTGATTATTCATGTACAGAGATCTGCAACTGCTCTGGCTCTATTGAGTGTAGTGATGAGCCAGCTGATGTTCATGTATGACTCCCGCACCTTAACCATCTTTCTCTTTTTCTGTCACTTCCCTAAAACCTCAATTTTTATTTTTTTCTTGCCCCTTTTTCTTCCATTTGCAGCCGGAGACCTCCCGCCGCCCCAAATCGGCCCACCATAATCCGACCTGCAGAGCCCTCCTTACTAGACTAAGCACCGGGAGGGGAGATTAGAGCTTTGCAGTCCTTGTTTGGGAGAGGGGATTTATGCGCAGGGTGTTGATCTCCGTTATCACAGACGCCGTGCCGCCCAGGTGCCTAATCTGCTGCCGCTGACTGGTTTGCTAGGAATAGACTTTATCCACCTCCACGTGATCCAGAATAGACTGATGAATGTGTCATGAATGCTTGTGTGCAATTAGATCCCGAATGGAAACGGCCGCAGGTTTCTTCCATGGCGGCCGTCCGGTATACGTTACGCCAACGATCCGACCGATACGGCACCTTAGCTATCGGAGGGAATGACAACTCCCAGGGGACGCTGGGAGTTGTAGTTTCCCACCTACAGCTAGAGCGGCACTGGGGGGCAGCCCTCTGCATTGAGAAGCCTGACCTGATGTCGAAATACAGGGTTTACAATGTCGAGTGGGAAATGTGTAACGGTAATAGGGGAAAAAATTTGCTTGGCATCCACTGATTGTAATATGAGATCAAGGAAGTCCTGGATACACCGCCACCCCAACACTCCTCTTTGAGTTTTTAAGCAGGTCCTGCCTATTCCAAGCATGGGATATACTGTTTATACCCTAAGGAAATTTATTGTATAGTTTTTGGATCTTCCAAAAGGAAAAAAAAAATTGCATTAATTTTGATATATATTTAACAATCTCTATAAATCCTTTATCTTCTGGAGATTTTTCTTCTCTTTCCTACAGAAATTAGAGGTAAAATTCTCTATAAATCAGTGCCTTGTATGCTTTACGGGTGAGAGGGGGTAGAGGAGCAGGAATGGCGTGCATGGTTCAGAATCGGCCCTACGAACTGCTTGTACTGGGGCAGGATAACGCTCTGTAGGCCTTGGCAGTGGGTTGAGCGTTGGGCTTCAGTGTTAAGGTTATTATGGGATGTGTTCCCTCTAGATGCAGGTAGGAGGGTTGTTGGGTGCTGCCGATAGGGAGGGACCCTCACTGGTTTTCTACATCCCAGTGGGGACTCAAAATTAATTGGCCCCACATTGGGCGCCATTTATTTTGGCGACCCCTCTAGGATGTAGAGCCCCTTTGAGGTTCCACCTTTGTTCCCATCCACAACATTGCTTTTTACACTTTTTTTTTTTTTTTTTTTTTTTAAATAGATAAAGTGAGTGATGGGATGGAGACCAATCAAAGTGAACCATTAACCAGGATAATTGCACAGCTTAGTGCAAAGATTGAGCCTTGTTTATCAAGTGTCTAATAGGTATGACTATCTTTGTTGCCCATAACAACAAATCAGAGTTTGGCTTTCATTTTTCCAGAGCAGTATATGAAGTTAAATACGTTCAGTTTATTCCGCTCACCGGTCGGGCATTATCCTTCGGGAATAGGTGCACGAAACAAACTCTGTGGACTCGGTGATCCGTATGCTGTATGGGTCCCATTCTCAAAATGGCTGTGGATCACAGAGGTGGGACCAGCACCTATCCGTTGTGGAATATCTTATCTTTATGCCATAACTGTCTGAGACTGGAACACCCCTTTTAAGGCATCCATGTTCGCATGCAGTCTAAAGCAATTACTCTACACCCACTAAATGGAACATCTGGTAAAATTTTACTTGGGGACATGTGGTAGAAAGCTACAACATGTCCCCAAGTAAAATTTTAATCGACCCAATTCTTCCTCTCTCTGCACTGAGTCCTGTGGGTGGTAGACCAGCGCTCCTTCCCTGAAAGGAGAGGATGTAAGGGGGCAATTAACAATACTATGTATTCACCAGTGGAGCTAATGCGAAACTCCCATTGAAATAATCAGCGCCAGAAGCACTTGCACAACCGCCTCTGTTCTTCAAAGAAAAATTCAGGGACTGGTTCACAAGATAGGTGGGGGGTCCCATAGATAGGACATGCCATAACTGTTTGATAGGTGCAGGTCCCATTGATTGTACCATAAATGTCTGCGATGGGAACACCCCTTGAAGGCGGTTAGCTATATCTATATCTAAATGCAAAATTTGTAATAGGGAGCAGGGGTAAGCTGCTGACTGTCATCTATTATTTTGGCTCTAGATCAAAAGGATCAAACCTGCTTAAAATTGAGCTTTCTGATCCCCCTTTCTATCTGCTGTAGAGTGGGGAGGCCCCCCATACACATTAGGTAGAGGCCCCCATACACATTAGGTAGTCGTCAGTATCGGCCACCATAAATGCATAGAAGGCTCTGCCCACTTACACTGGTTTTTGCATTTCTCCAATATGTGGTTGGGTCCTTTGACAACCAAGCTCCTTCCATATCAAGAGAATTTTATAAAACAGCATTCTGATGAGTTCTCAATATGCCTTCTGTTATAAGCTGATGGGGTGTGAACATTTTGCAACAGCTGGAAAGTGATCATGAATGAACATTTTGCAACAGCTGGAAAGTGTCGCCCATATCGGAGTGCCTGCAGCCGCAGTACAAGCAGTTTGTAGAGTTCAGCCCCTCCTCTGAGGACCTGTCTATTGACACATTGGGGGCAGCTGGAGTCAGGTGTCTGCTATGAATTGGGGTCTAATGTACAGGAGACGGAGTATAGGCTTCCACCAAGTACTGGTCTCTTGCCCAGAATAGCTGCCTCCCTTGTGTATAGTAACCGGCTCCATGTAGGCAGTGCACCTACGATGTTAGTATACGTACAGGTTCCCAGGTCATACACTGATGTCCTCTGCAGCCGTCACTTCAGAGGAGGTTCTGACCATGTCTGCGCTTCATCAGTCATAGACGAAAAGAGGAAGAGTCATGGACTCTGTGACCGTTCTTTTTGTAGTTGTAAAGGAGCAACTGGTTTGTTACCACCGAAAAAACTGTGTACATTTTACCTCCCCGATTCTGTACCTTATTAATAAACTAAAATAAAGGGAACTTTATCCTCCTGGTGGTCGGTGATTTCACTTCTGGGTGTCTGTCTCCTTACTATGGTGTTCATTCTCATGTGTCTTCGTTGTGGCTATTACTATATCATGTACCAAAAATTACTACACTCTCACTATATCTCCAGCAGTTACTCCATATAACCCCTCCTGTGTCTATTACTCCATATAACCTCCCCTATATCTCCTCCTATTACTCCATGTAACCTCCCCTATATTTGACCCAATAACTCCATATAACCTCCCCTATATCTCCTCCTATTACTCCTTAACCTCTCCTATACCCTCCTTATTACTCCATATAACCTCCCTATATCTCCTCCTATTACTCCATAAAACCTCCTATATCTCCTCCATACTCCATATAACCTCCCCTATATCCCCTTTCCTATTACTCCATATAACCCTCCCCTATATCTCCTCCTATTACTCCATATAACCTCCCCTTTTACTCCTTTTAACCCTTCCCCCTATATCTCCTCCTTTACTCCATATAACCCCCCATATCTCCTGATTACTCCCATATAACCTCCCTATATCTCCTCTATTACTCCATATAACCTCCCTATATCTCCTCCTATTACTCCATGTAACCTCCCCTATATCTCCTCCTATTACCCATTAACCTCCCCTATATCTCCTCCTATTACTCCATTAAACCTCCCCCTATATCTCCTCCTTTTAAATCCATTAACCTTCCTATATCTCCTCCTATTACTCCATGTAACCTCTCCCTATATCTCCTCCTATTACTCCATGTAACCTCTCCCTATATCTCCTCCTATTACTCCATGTAACCTCCCCTATATCTCCTCATATTACTCCATGTAACCTCTCCTATATCTCCTCCTGTTACTCCATAAAATCTTCCGATATCTCCTGTTACTCCATATAACCTCCCAATATCTCCTCCTATTACTCCATATAACCTCCCAATATCTCCTCCTATTACTCCATATAACCTCTCCCTATATCTCTCCTATTACTCCATATAACCTCTCCTAGATCTCCTCCTATTACTCCATATAACCTCTCCTAGATCTCCTCCTATTACTCCATATAACCTCCCTATATCTCCTCTATTACCCCAATATAACCTCCCCCTATATTTCCTCCTATTACTCCCATATAACCTCCCTATTCTCCTCCTATTACTCCATATAACCTCTCCTATATCTCTCCCTATTATTCCATATAACCTCCCCCTATATCTCCTCCTATTACTCCATATAACCTCCCCTATATCTCCTCCTATTTCTCCATTAACCTCCCTAATCTCCTTATTTCCCCATATAACCTCTCCATATCTCCTCCTATTACTCCATATAACCCTATATTCTTCCCATTTTACTCACATAAAACCACCCTCCCTATAATTCCTTGTTATTTATCCTAAAACCCTTAAACCCTCAAATCTACCAATCTCCATGGTTGTCTCTTTATTCAGGCTCCAATGTATTCAGAGGTTCTATAAAAAGCAACCTTCCCATCTGGAGGACTCAGTACGGCTGTAGATTATACACACTTTTTACTGATTTCTTTAGGTAACTTATTGCTTAAAGGGACTGTGTCATCCGAAAATGACTTAATCTTTACTTCACGTTTTTATGTTAAATACATTTTTTAATCATTTTTTGGTTATGTTTTTATTACTTTTCCAAATCACTATTAGTATATATAAAAGATCCTGCAATTCTCACTTTGGCTGCTAGGTCTAATAATAGTCTGACACTTCCTGTTCTGTAGAGAAAACTTTGCAGTAGTCTCCTCTTTATCAGCACAGGCAGGATTACACTGAAAGGTGACACAAATGTAGATAACATAGGATCCACCAGTCACAGCTCCCCCTCCCTGCACACTGACTCCTTCTCAGGTCACACAGCATGCCCACAACACTCTGCCCTTGTTCAGAAGCTCCTATGCCCATGGCGCTGCTGTAAAGCATCTCTCTAAATGATGCTAAAAGCAGCTCAGGCAAGATGGTCGCCCCCATCATCTTATACAGCCAACAGAATTGAGAAAGCTACAGTCAGGAAAAAAAAAATGCTAAGAAGAAAATTTGTATTAGTATTATTGGTTCTAATTAATCAAAAAAATATTGATAAATTCCCTTTAAAGGTAACACATTCAAATAAGCTGACGGGGGGAAAAAAAAGTTGGGACTCTGCAGAGCCGCCTATTGGATGTACTGTTCCTCATGTCACATCCAAGCCATTGACCCTTGTAATGTTATCCGGAGTAAAGCCAAATCATATACTCCTCTACAGACAGCAGTTTTGGGGTGTTTGCCCCTCATCAGTGCAGAGTAGGGTGCTAGTTGACGATGATGATGTTACTCCTTTCAAGTGCCATCTGGAGTCTGATCTTGACCTCTCCTATTGTGACTGGTGGATTCTGTGTTCTCTATACACATTGGTGTCCCCGAACTGTGTAATCCTACCTGTGCTAATAACGAGGAGACTGCTGAGAAGTTTCCTCTACAGAACAGGAAGTGTCAGTCTTTTATTAGGCCTGGTGGCCAAAGAGAGAACTGAAGGATGTCAGATATTTTTAATTAAAATATTAACCCCTTACCAACATTGGATGTACTGGTCTGTTCTAGTGTCGGTAAGGGTCTTTGTAGCGGGATCGTGGAGAAATCCCGCTCCACAGGCGGCGAGCGCTGGCTGCTTATTGCAGCTGACAGCCGCCAGTAATAGCACGAAATGGAGCTGCCTCCATTTCATGCTGTTTAACTCCTTAGGCGCAGCGGTGTCTGAATGAGTAAGGGTGCCCCCGGGAAACGAGACCATTACTGCCATGCGTCTCGTTTTACTACTTTCTGCATGGGGCAGGAATTAATAAAACCGCCATCTTTGTACACCCTATTGTGGTGTTCATACAATGCAATAGACTGTAATAATGATCGTGACCCCCTACTGGTCAAGCACCTTAGGTGGACTCCATGATAAAGTAAAAATAAAGTTTTAAAGTGTAAAAAAAAAAAAAAAAAGTAAAATATTAAAAGTTCAAATCATTACCCCTCTCTTTTTTTTTTTTTTTTTTTTTTTTTTTATTTCCATTTTACAAATTAAACTAATAAAATAATTACACATATTTGGTGTCGCTGCATCAGTAAAAGTTCAGTCTAATAAAATGTAACCATTTATCCCGTATGCTGAAAGCTGTGGAAGACCTAAAAATTGGAATAAAGTGATCAAAAAGTCACGTTTCCCAAAATGGTACCAATAAACCGTGCACTTCAGCCCGCCAAAAATTGTCCAAGTACAAAAACCTTATTTGCAGAAAATGGCGCTGCAGCAAAAATTTCAAAAATAGAAAAGGTTTGTATTATATTTTTTTATGGTACCAAAACCATGAAAACCGTACAGGTTTGGTATTGCTAGAATGGTATCAACTGGGGAATATAGAGGACACATCGTTTGAACTGAATCTTGAACGCCATAAAAACAAAACTCCTGCAAACATGGGGCAAATGTTTTTCAGTGGTTTCCCGGTATATTCTATTTTATGGTGAATGACACCATTGGAAAGTACATCTTGTCCTGCAACATTATATGTCTATGTAGATGGGAAAAATAAAAGTTATAGGTCTAGGGAGGGGAAAACTAACGACAATAAAAGGCTGCAGCAAGGAGTTAACGGACAGTAAAAATGTACAGAACCAAAAATTCCTAAAAAAAAAAAATGTTTAACATAAACAATAGGTCACTTTTGGATGACTCATTCCCTTTCATGACCTTTTTGGAGCTCAATCCCACATGCATGCAGTAGGAGTCAGATCTCTGAAGATCTAGTCCATTCCGGAGCCCTTCTGCTCATTACTGTGATGTCACCAGAAGGCTGCGTTCACACGGTACAGGACAAATACCGGTCGGTTTGCCGGCCGGTATTTGTCCTGTTTTGCGGCCGTCCCCACGGCCGCAGGGGGGACGGCTTTTCTCCGCGATGAGCGGAGAAGAGCCCTCCCATTTAGAAGCACAGATTCCATCCGAAAACCGGACGGAAGATGGTGCTTGATCAATGTTTTGCCGCCGGGCGGAAAACCCGTGCAGTGGGGAGTGGGGACTGCTGCAAAGGTTTTCCATAGAGCACAATTGTGCTCATTTTCGGACGGTTTTTCAGGCGGTCTGAAAAAATGGCCGAAAACCCTTGCCGTGGGGACATGCCCTAACTCTCAAACTCAACTCTACCGAGAAAAGAGCATTTATGTAGACTTGGTAATTTTTTTTATGTATTTTTAGGTTGTGGAGAGGTGTTGAGTCTAAGGGGATGTTCACACGGCATGTTAGATCCATTTTTGGATGTGTGTTTGGATCTGCGTTTCGTATCCTAAATGAACCCAAACCCGCATCTAACAATGTGCAGTGTGATTTCCATTGCTTTCAATGTAAAACACGCATCGGCGTTCAGAAAAGTGATCGCCGATGCATCTTTCTGATGCGTCTTTCGGCTCCATTCAAAGAGTTGTCAATTCTTGATCCTTTGCACGCAGCAGACGCCTTATGTGGAATTATAGGGTGCGATCCTGCTGCAGCAAAAACATCCAAATACGCACTTGCGTGTTCTATGCATTTTGGATGCAATTTACGCAGCGCTTTTGGGTTCGTTTTTCGGTTCCAAAACTGATCCAACACGCTGTGTGAGCATACCCTAACAACCAGCCGATCACAGGATCTCCCACTAGTGTATGAACCTCAGATGTGAGGGAACATGCAGGTGTTCAAAGTTTCCTGCGGCTCCACCTTAAAGGGGTTGTCTCACTACATTAATTCATCTTACCTCAGTCCCGTTTTCTCAGTTTCTTTTTTGAATTTACTGGCTACTACTGGCCTGCAGTGAGGAGCTGCTGAGGACACCAGATCTGTAGCTATAGCGACCAGTGCTGGCAGCCTATCAGGAGAGACCAAACAGGTCTGTAGTTATAGCGACCAGTGCTGACAGCCTATCAGGTGAGATCAAACAGGTCTGTAGCTATAGCGACCTGAGGAGCTGATACAGCCCGTACAAGAGTGGATATCTAGGAAAAGGTAGAACACTATTTACTGGACACATATTGCAAAGTGACTTGTTTTTGCAAAATCTTTAACATAAAAAGCAGCGATCCTTGTAGTGAGACAACCCCTTTAAGGCTACACAGCACAGGTTTTGGGTCGGATTCAGTATTTAGAATCCATCAGAAATCCGACTGTAACTCATGTAGACCTCAATAGAAAATCTGTGCTCTAGTCTACACCGCACAGATTTTTTTTACTGAGGAAAACCTAAACCTCCGTCTGTCTGGCGGATTATAGAACATGTTGTATATTCCGCCGATGGACTCCCGCAGCCCCAGTCTACCGGCCCTCTGAGAATCTAAAATCCGACAAAAACGGCGGAGCTGCAAGGTCCAGCAATGTGAAAATGTTGACGGATTTTGGACGCCTTTTCACATTGCTGTGTGGACTCGGCGTAAGAGGACATAAACATTACACAGTGTCCATCGAAATCAACGAGATTTTCATGTAATATATGAATAGAACAGCGCAAGTAAGAACAAAAGCAACCTTATTTCAAGGGGTGTTCCCACCACAGACATAGATGGCATATTGATAGGATATGTCATCAGTGTTTGACGGCTGCAGCTGCCACCTCTGGGACCTGCACGTTTCGAGAACGGGCTCCGACATCTATCCATTTTCAACAGAGATATGGTTGGAACTCTCCCATTGTTATCAGAAGGAGCTTTCCAACCACCTCTCTCCAAAATGGAGAGGTTTTGGGGCCCATTCTCGAGATAGGTGGTAGGCTATGCCATCTATGGTTGATAGATGTGGGTCCTAACAATGTCCATGATGTAAAACCCATTTTACCAGTGAACAAATCAAAGGGGGTGTATCACCATGTTGCACAGAGCTAAAATGAGATTGAGTCATACACTCTCTCTGTTCCTGGTCAGGCTGAGGTGAGTTTTATAGCAGCAATTAGCATATCAGTTCTGTATTCACAGCTCTCATAATTGCACAGCTCTCATAATTGCACTGACATGAGAGCAGGAGATGTTCTCTATAGAGCACAGAGCTTCAGCGCTCAAAGTAAATGATCAAAGGTAGTCTCCTTTGTTAAAGATAACACACCTGTTTTCAAGCTGCCACCATCCTGTGTGCCTGGACCTGTGGTGACATCACTCCCTGCTCTCAGATAAGACAAGGAGCAGAGAGAGAAGGGGAGAGCAGGACGGTAACCAGAGACACATGTGTGCACTCAGAGTAGATAAAATCTCTCTTATCTCCTCAAAACAAAATAAAGCATTGTATTTGGAAAAAGTCTTACTTTACCGTCCCTTTAGGTTGAAGGCTAATCTTTGTAGGGCGACAACCCCTTTAAGTCTTTACGAAGTGGTCGATTGTGAGGGAGCACATAGTAACTGAATGCAAAACTTTTTCACGATGACAGCAGTTTGGTAATAGATGTCCCCTACTTTCTCTGCATTGAGCTCGCCTGTGTCTTATAGTCTCCCAAAAAATGGGAATCTCGCAAGTGAACAGAGAGCGACTTTTGATCACTATATTTACTATTTTGCCATAGGCAAACTTAAACTCTATCAGTTCTCTATCTATAAAACACTAAAACGTAACTTTTATTATGTATAACTCTTAACCTCTATACACACTATTTAAAAACCTGATTTCTAACCTCACCATTTAACCCTTTCTACTTCCTTCAGAAGTAGAAAGGGTTAAATGGTGAGGTTAGAAATCAGGTTTTTAAATAGTGTGTATAGAGGTTAAGAGTTATATATAATAAAAGTTACGTTTTAGTGTTTTATAGATAGAGAACTGATAGAGTTTAAGTTTGCCTATGGCAAAATAGTAAATATAGCGCCTGTGTCTTAGAGACTGTAGTAAAGTTACACATGTAATGAGAAGATCCAGTGGCTGATGGTGGTCACCTCTCAGGTTCTAGATCAGGTTTCAAGAAATGACTAATCAGAGGATGGATACAAGAAAAATGTGCTGTTTTTGTTGTTTTTTGTTTTTTTTGTTTCGGAAGATGAAAATGAAAGAACAGGTCAGCACTGTAAAGACTGATTGAGAATCCAGTATTACATTATATATTCAGGACACTAGCGCATAAGATATGTTGGATAACGCAAGTATAAACAAAAGGTAAAAATTTAAGTATGGGATATTCAGGCAGTCCTCGACTTACACCGTTCCGACTTACATCTATCCCCTAGTTACAAACGGAGACTTATGGGGCATGCTGGCACTTGTAGTTCCATGTTCCACAGCAGATAGTAGCTGTGGAATGACAAGTTCCAGCATGTCACAGCAGCACATGAGGTGAAATCTTCTTAACGGGCACAGACAGCAAGACAGATGTAAAAACACCTCCCTGCACTATCCGAAACTAAAAACAAACCCTTTTGTGCTGGAGTTACATTTAATAAATATACCTGTTCCGACTTGCATACAAATTCAACTTAAAGGGGTTGTCTCACTACATTGAGTCATTTTTACCTCACTCCTGTTTTGTTGGTTTCATTTTGCATTCAGGGACGGGTTTACTGGCTTCCACTAGGCTGCAGCAGAAGCCAGGTTTGTAGCTATAGCAACCAGTGCTGGCAGCCTGTCAGGAGAGATTGAACAGGTCTGTAGCTATGGTGACCTGAGGAGCTGATGCAGACCATTCAAGAGGGGATAGCTAGGAATAGGTAGGACAGTGATAATGGACACATATTGCAAATTGACTTGTTTTTGCAAGATCTTTAACATAAAAAGCAGCAATTCCTGTAGTGAGACAACCCCTTTAAGAACAAACCTACAGTCCCTATCCCGTTCGTAACCCGGGGACTGGCTGTATTGCCAACAACATTTAAATCACCAATTCAAATATCTGAACATGTACAATAAATATATATAATAAATATTGCGTACCTTGTAAGAGTCTGTGTGCTAATAGATTCACAAATGTCTGGAGCAAAAAAGGAAGGGGAAAAGCACAAACCATAGAAGGCATCGCTGAACGCCAGTTGAAGTTCAAGAAGCTCCAAAATGTTACAAGAACCTACGCGTTTCATAATATCATGGATTCCTTCATCAGGGATGGAGGAATCTGCGACATACTGAAACGCGTAGGGTCTTGTAACATTTTGGAGCTTCTTGGACTGAACGGATGTGAAGAATCTTAAAAGGTACGCTATAGTTATTATACATAGGTACGGTAGTGTGTTTAGACATTTGCATTGGCGATTGTGTTGGCAATATGTTAACCCACGTATCTAATGCACTAGTGTTCTGTATATTATATTTAGCCTTTATTTTAGAACCATGCAGAGTCATGATCCACTTAGCTGCTTAGTTTTGGTGCAAATTTTGATCAGGCACTGGTGTTATGTTCATACGTTTCTATACGTGTGTTTATATATAATTATATATATATATATGCATAGATACAGGTGTAGAAATAGAGATGTGTGTGTATATATATACACCCACACACCCATGGTATCTATATTATATTGTACAGTACAGGATCACTATTCACTCCTGTGCTGGGACCAATCCCTCTTTTTTTCAAGCAAAAAATATTGTCTATACAGAACTATAAAATCCTAAATCTGGGTCATTTAAATTAAAAAGAGTCCATGTGCAATAGAGAAAATAGTGAGGCAACCACGGTCTGAAGTTTGGCGATCATCCTTGCCAAAAGTGGAAGATGCCAGGTTTTCCTGGAGACTAGATAAAGAGGGTGTGTAGGACTAAAAAGACACAGCTAATTTCTTCTAAAAAACACTAGCAGCACACCTCACAATGGGTTATGTCTGGTATTGCAGTTCAGCTTCATTGCAGCAACATAGGGCTGAGCTGCAATACCACACACCACCTGTGGACAGGTGTGGTGCTGTTTCTGAAAGTAAGCAGCCATGTTTTTCTAGTGCTATGCTAATCTATTAAAGGGTGGGGCAGAGAAGCTAACAGGGCAAAAACAAACCTACCTGTCTCCACAATTGAGGCTGGAATCGCCGGCAACGGTTTTATTATCTTGTAGTGGGAATAGTTTATGTAATTATGTTGTAGTGGGAATAGTTTATGTAATTTTGTGTTTATGCTTTCATTACAATTAATAGAGTTAAATTTCGGGTAACCTGCAGCCACCACTAGAGGGAGCTTAGTGAGGGCAATTAGACAGCTCCCATAGAACTTACCAATACACTCATCAATGGAAGCGGTTTGTCTTCACTATGTTCCTTGTAGTGGTGGCCGCAGGTTGCCAAGATTTCCTCTTGCAAAGGATTGGAGCTCTGTGTCTGGGGACAGTGGACTCCTGGACATCACTTTATAAAATTAAGCTTCGAGCAATTTTGAACCTATGAGCTTGATCCATAATCTTTTCTAGTTGCTCATGAAATGTCTAATTCGGTAATGTGTTTTCCTGATTTACTTTCCTGAAGATCTATATTCTTCGTTTGGAACCATGCCTATGACAAATAGAAATCTAGGATGGTCCTACTCCTCTGTGCAACATCAGGACGTTGCTGTTGATCACAAGGTTCGGTCATCATATATATTGAGAGGGAATTAACATCTCAGGATTAAGGTGGAGAATGATATCGCATCTTTAGTATTTAAAAACACATGTAACTTTTGTGCTGCCAGAACAGCTATGACCTATCGAGGCATGGTCTCCCGAAGAGCTCTGACTATGTCCTGTAGTACCTGGCACCAAGACACCATCAATACCATGAATTCTGTCCTATCCCTCGAAATGTTTTCTGAACTATTTTTGCAGTGTGCTGGGACCACTCTCCTGCTGGAGGTGGTCATTGCCATCAGAAAATACCATTCTCATGAAGAGATTTCAATGTTAGGGCTGATCAATTTGACCCCTTACCAAAATTTTACGTACCCATACTTCATAGGCGGGAAGGGGTTCCCTCAAGCCGATACATGGATGCATCATGAGGATCATGCAAGCTCACAGGTGGAGCGTGCACAATCGGAGCATGGAACCAGTTGCATTTTACAGCTCATTCCATGCCTTGTTGGCCACGACCAGAGCCTGCTCTAGTCGCCGCCAATCACATCCATATCTGAGGAAGAGACAGAGGGAGGAAACTCCCTCTTTCTCCATCAACACGATCACTGGGGTGGCGGTGGCTTCTGTGGCAACCCGAAAGCCTAACAAAGGCTTCCAGGCTGCCAGTGACATCACCACACTTAATGGTGACCAGAGGGTAAAGTCGGGCATGGTTATTGACAGCTATAATACATAGCAATACAGTAATGCACTGTTATGTATAGTAGCAGCAATTTTATAGATTGTCGAGTCAATCCCTGTGGGGACAAGTTAAAAAAAAATAGGTAAACATACAAATAAATAAAATAAAACATACATTCCCCATTACAAACCGCAATCGCCCCCCCCCAAAAAAAATCAAAAAGTACACATATTTGGTATTTCTACTCACGAACACTAAAAAATGTGATTTATTTATTTATTTTGTTCATCCAGCTGCACATAAAATGGAATAAAAAGCTGTCAAAAAGTCATAAATGTCAGTGGTACCAATGAAATTGTCAGTTCGTCCTGCAAAAATAAACAGCTACATGTACATAAAAAGAAAAATTGGGTATCAATGTAATCGTATTGCCCTATGAAGTAAAACTAACATGTCATTTAAACTGCCTGGTGACCACTGTAAAAAAAAAAAACTACCAGGATTGCTGTAATTTCTTCATCCTGCTTCCCAAGAAATGGATTTAAAGGCGATCAAAAACGTCAACTTATCCCGCCAGAAACAAGCCACCACACAGCTCCGTACACCGCAAAATAAGAAAGTTATGACACTCGGACCATGGTGATGAAAAAACCTACTTTCTATTTTTACAGAAATGTTTTTATTGTGTAAAAGCAGTAAAACAAAAAATATACAAGTTTGGTATCACTCTAATCGTATCGAGCTGCTGAGTAAAGCTACCATGTCATTTATACCGCATGGTGACCTCTGTAAAAAAAAAAAAAAGAAAAATAAATAAAAAAACATTAGGATCACTGTATTTTGTTCATCCTTCCTCCCAAAATTGTTGATAAAAAGCAATGAAAGCATCATATGAACTCCAAATTGATACCAATGAATACGTCAACTCATCCCGCAAAAAACAAGCCCTTAATCAGCTCCGTATACAGAAAAATAAAGTTATGGCTGTCAATGATGACCTAACTAGGCATTTTTTTACAAATGTATTTCTATTTTGTAAAAGTATTAAAACATAAAGTATATAAAATGTATGTAATTGTACCGACCGCATAGTAAAGGTATCCTGTCACTTATGCCACATGGTGAACGCTTTAAAAATGAAGCCCAAAACACAATGGCAGAATTGCATTTTTGTTTTCCATTTATACTGCCCAATACTAGAAAAAACTATGGAACGCCTGTGCGCCCAAAATGCACAATACATCCCTATATGAGATCCATGAGGGGTGTTGGATTTAAAATGGCGCGACTTCTGGAAGGTATCGCCTGTTCTGCTACTTTGGGGGTTTTGCAAATGTAACATGGCCCCTGCCAAAATCTGCATAACAGAAGCCAAATAGCGCTCCCTCCCTTTTACGCCCTGCCATGCGCCCAAACAGCAGTTTACACCCATAGATAGGGAATTGCCGAACTTGGAGGAAATTGTGTAAAAAAAAAATTTGGGGTCATTTTTTCAGGATTCCTTATAAGAATGAAACCTTTTTGGTTAAAACTACAGATTATTGGAAAAAAATTATTTTCTATTTTGACAGCCTGATGCTAAAAAAAATCTGTGAAACACATGTGGGATCGATATACTCACTGCAACCCTGGATATATTCCTTAAGGGGGTGTCGTTTCCTAAATGAGGTCTTTTTAGGGGTGTTAAGTTTTAGCATCTTTGGGTGTCTGCAAACGTAAAATGGTGCCTAAAATACTGTATATCCTCATGAAAACAAGACCCCCAAATCCAGTAGGTGCTCCTGTTCTGTGGCTTGTGGTTGAGTCAAACAGTGCACTAGAGCCACAGATGGGATATCTCTAAAAATGGCAGAATTGGGGGAATCCATATTGAGTTGCATTTCCTTGGTAACCTCTACCGTGTTCCAGTAATTAATGAATTAAAATTGAAAATCTGCACTAAAAAAGTGTGAAATTTTGAAATATCTCCACTTAGCTGTAATTTCTGTGAAGCCCCCAAATGGTGAACAAACTTCATAAATGCTGCTTAAAGCAGAGGTCTCCAACTCCAGTCCTCAAGGCCCACCAACAGGTCATGTTTTCTGGCTTTCCTTAGCATTGCACAGGTGATATGATTATGGTCAGTGCGTTCTGTGGGAAATCCTGAAAACATGACATGTTGGTGGGGTGTGAGGAGTTGGGGAACACTGCTTTAAAGGGAACAATTTTTTAGAGTCATTTGTGGGGGTGTCTAACATAAAGGTGCCTCCAAAGTCACATCCGAACTGGACTGGTCCCTAAAGAATAAAAAAAAAATCTGTGTTGCAAATTTTCTTGAAAATGTGAAAAATTCCTACTAAATATATAAGCCCCCTAATTTTAAAAAAAATAAAAATAAAAAGGCATTAAAAAATGATGCCAACCTACAGTAGACATATGGTAGATGCTTGTTATAAACCATTTTGTGTGGTATGACTCTTACAGGCAGGAATTTTTGAAGTTTAAAAAAGGCAAAAGGACTGTATGGATCAAAATTTATTACTAAATTATTGTACAATGTATCACAAGAAAACAGTCTCTGAATCACATGGATAGGTAAAAGCATTAAAAAGTTATTCCCACCATATGTCTATTGTCATTACTGACCCCTACCAGATGATATGCGTATTGCTTTGTCTTCTGTATTGTTTATAGAAAATTTTCAATAAAAATTTTAATGAGAAAGTTATTCCCACATAAAGCGATATATGTAAGATTTGAAAATGGGGGCGGTAAAGGGTTAAATAGTACACGTATTATGAAATATTAGTGTTCAAAGAAATTGTCATAGTCCTGTAAATGGGCACAACTCTGACAACTGTAACGAACCATGCATCAATATGTCTATCCCGTGAGCAGCGCAGATTTTCTGACCGTAAGCAGATATAGTAATACCCATGAGGAACTTATGAAGAAAACTAAATGGGAAAATTGTATAACTTTTTATTTTCAAAATGATCATATGTGGCCTAAGCGGGAAGACCTTACTTACTATCTCAGCCTATCAGATTTTCGGTGGCATTTTTCTAGAGCACAGGTGTCAAACTGCGGCCCTCCAGCTGTTGGGAAACTACAACTCCCATCATGCATTTGTATAATCTATAACCGTGGGCATCATGGGAGTCGTAGTTTCCCAACAGCTGGAGGGCCGCAGTTTGACACCCCTGTTCTAGAGACTGGATACCAGGAGATACTCCAGTAATGCATGAAGACATACAAGCTCTTTGCTTCTATAGCCGTGAGCAGTTATGACTTTTTGGTCAGAACCTCCACCTTGTGAAAGTAGTCATACAAAATACTACCCAGTGCTACTCGCTTCTCTCCCTTTAGCAATACCTGCTCCTCGGGGGCGGGGACCTAATATTACGAGCATCATGTAAGAAAGGAATTTCCAATTTCGTGAAAAATCTTTTTGGTATACCCACATCCACTGGTAGAGGGTTGTTCTGACCATAGACTTTCACTAGGATATGCTATCAAAGTCTGATAGGTGCGGGTCTCAGGTGTGGGATCTGCACCTTTCCTTTGAACGGGCCCAGATAGTGACAGTTCAGAATGAAGAACCTGTTGCGTTTGTGGGTTCGTCCTTTGAACTTCCATAGAACAGAATGGAGAGTTGTGCACAAGTGCAACAGGCTCCCCATTCTGAGCTGTAACTTCTGGGGCCCACTCCCTAGATAAGAGCGGGTCCTACCGCTCCGATCTGCACCTATCAGATTTTGATGGCTTAGCCTCATGATATACCATCAATGTCTATGGTGGGAGCATCCCTTTAAAAGTAATCTATTTACTAATTTATTAATATAAACCAGATACTGATCCATATTCTTCTTAGCTGTTTTTAATTTTCTTTTTCTTTTTTTTCTTTTTTTTATTCTGTTGTCTGTATAGGATTATGGGGGCGGCCATCTTGCCTGCGCTGCTTTTAACAGCATTTAGAGAGATGCTTTACAGCAGCTTCATGGACATAGGAGCCTGTGAACAGGAGCAGACTTCTATAGGAGAGTTTTCTAGGCTCCTGGGAAGAAGTCAGTGTGCAGGGAGGGGGAGAGGATTGGCTGTGACATCTCCTATTGTTACTGGGGGATACTGTGTTATCTATACACATTGGTGCACCTTTCAGTGTAATCTTGCCTGTGCTGATAATGAGGAGACTGCTGAGAAGTTCTCTCTGCAGAACAGGAAGGGTCAGACTATTATTAGGCCTAGTGATCAAAGTGAGAACTGCAGGATTTCAGGATTTAAAAAATATATATATTAATAGTGATATGGAAATATACATTACCTATTGTCTAACTCATGTTTTTATGTTAAACACATTTTTTCAGATTTTTTTTCAGATTTATTTTTTTTTATAGATTTCTTTTAAATCCGCCATTTCATGCACATGTGATGGTGGCCCCCGTATTTATTTGTAACGCCTATTGACTATCAAAGTTTTTAAAATTGGACCTCGGCCATCTTTCTGTTTTATAGGGGGTGGTCTTTTTTCTTTTTTTTTTTTTTTTAATTTAAAACCGTTTATTACAACAGAAAATCAGTACAATTACAAAATTTAGTAAAACAATAAGACTGTATGGGCTCTTACATAAAAAGGCAAGACTAACAACAGTGAAATTAGATAATGCAGGACCAGCACAAAATAAACAGAAAAGGGCTATGTACTAATACAATGGTAGCATTGATACATAATCAAAAAACCAAGGAATTTCAACAATTCCAAAAGAGTTAAAAAGGTAAAAAAAAGAAAAAAAAAAAACCTAATATACCCTCCTCCGGAGGGATTTGGACAATCCCAAATTAAGATAGAGTTGAGTAGGTGCCTACGGCCCCCCCTAACGAACAAGACGGGCAAACACGTTGCACAACACTACAGCTCTGCATTACCAGGGGAAAGAGAAGGGGAGGGGTGTGGGTTTTGGGTGGGGGGGGTTTAGGGAGCGGTGGGGAGGTGGGAGGGGAGAGTATGGCTTTTGGGGGTGGGACGGGGTCCTGCAAAGCAGAAAGGCTTGCGGTTTAGGGAGTTAAAGGTGGGAGAATCTAAAAAATTGCTGCCAGGGCGTCCATGCCCTGACCAGTTCCCCGGCGGGTTTTTTTGAAGTGACAGGAGCTCCTCCATGTGGTAAACATGAGAGACCCCCATAAACCAATCCTCAAAAGAGGGGGCTCTGTGTTTATGCCTGGGTATGACCGTCTTTGCTGCCTGAGCAAGTGCCGGAGAAGGGTTCTTTTATATGTGGGGGGCTCCAAGACCCACCAAAATAGAAAGCTGCCCCGGGGGTCTTTGGTAAAATTTAATTCCTGAAATTTCCCAAATACAACATATATTAAATTAAAAAATTTTGGACAAAGCAGGCTTCCCACCATTATGGGCAGGGTTTCCCTAGGGTTCCGCAACCCCAAACAAGCTCGGGGACTTGGGGGTCCCCACTTAGGGAGAAAATGGGGGCCCCTGTACCATCGGGAGAGGATTTTGAAGCCCGCCCTGGGCCTTCGTTGCTACGGTAGTTTGGGGGAAAGACTAAAGCATTTGTGATTGTGGGAAAAGGAACTGCTTCCTGGGTCTTTCTCCCAGGCTGCAAATGGGGGGGAGATCCAGTGGTCTTTACGGAGTTTTTCCAAAAAGGGGGAAAACGAGGAGTGGGGGGGGGGTAGTCAAAGGCCATCTGCTCAAACCGGGTGAGGGGTTTTTTGGGCGTTAAAGTTTTGCCCAAAGGGGTTATGAAATGCTGTGGGGAGTATTGGAACCCCCGATAAGGCCTGGCAGCTGGTCCAGCCACAGCCCCGCGGTGGGAAAGCTTGCTCCCCCCCATCACGGGCCAAGGCGTGGGGGGGCCCAAAACCTTTGGCCCTCCAAAGAACGGGCGTGGGGCCCGACCCGGGGGGGGGAACAGGTTGTTGGAAAGTGGCATGAAAAGGTCCCCCCTTTCAATCAAAATTGGTATGTTTTGGTGAGCAGATGGGTTAAGGTATGCGTGACCGTGTATGAGAAATGGCCCCGGCTCCTTAGGGCGGGGGTCCAGACCCAAGGGAGCGATGCAAGAAAGGGAAGTGACACCTCGTGCTATTCGTGTCCCTATCTTTTTATCATCCCCGGCACACCCTATCCGTAAAGCGCGTACCCGATGCTAAGTAATATTTCCTGCAGTCCCCGGTTTCCCAGTCCACCTTTAAAACTTTTTTTTTGTTGGTTAGTACTAAATAAGAAGTCTGGGGCGGGTAGAAAGGGCCCAAAAAATGAAGAAAGGCGCGACACGCGCCAAAAGGGGGTTTGGGATAGAAAGGGGATTGTCTCAACAAGTGAGTATAGGGGGAAAAATTGACACTTTAAAATGTTAACTCTACCAAACCAGGAAAAACATTGCCCCGGTCCCTAGGGTGAAACCAGTAAATTCGTTGAGAGCTGACTTAAAAAATTAAGGGAGAAAATGTTAGAAAGGCAGCCGGGATGATAAACCCCCAAAAAGGGCAGTCCTCAGACGGCCCCATAAAGGGGTAACTAGATTTAAGCTGGTTGAGGAGGGAGGGGCAGGCCCACACTCAATGCCCTCTTGGGCGATTTATTTTAAAATTGGACCGTACCCAAGGCCTGAGTGTGGATATCAGGGGGGGGGGTGACGCGACTGGGTTAGTTAAGTACCCAGGAGGTCATCGGGAAAAACCGAGCATTGTGCTCGGTCCCCCCAATGCTGATTCCCCTTTGCTTTGGTTAACACGATCGCGGATAGGAGATTCTCCCTCACCAGGTGTACAAAAAACGGAGTAGTGGGCATCCCTGCCGTTTTGCCCTTATTAGGCAAAAACTCTGGAGGGAACCTTTAAAACTTTAATTTGGGGGGTGGGGGGAAAGGTAAAGGGCCTATTTTTTAATAAGATAGGTCCACCCCCGACGCCCAAGAGTGGGAATCAGGGGGCCCGGGCCCGGGAAATTCTTTTAAAAACCTTTTTTGGGGATCTAGGGGGTAGACCCTCGGGGGGGTTTTCCCAGTTGAGCATGTTTAAACTATGTCCAAAGTTTTTAGGGTGTTGTCCCCGGGGTTTCCCTACCCGGCACAAAGCCCACCCATCAGGGTGGGATAAGACCGTTTGCACCGGGTTCAATCTGTTCGCCCCGGAGTTTAGCGTAGTCCTTGAGATCTCGTTCGAACGAGGGTTGGGCTGTAGCTACCCCAAAAAGGGGGCCTTTTTAGGTTTTGGGATAAGGAATTGGGGCCCAAGGTTGGGTAGGAAACGGATTTTTCCGAAGAAAATGGTTAAAAGGGCCCCAAAATAGGGGGGTAAATTCGTCGCGGAAAATTTTTTAGAAATTTTTTGAAAACCTAGGGCCTGGACTTTTCCCACTGGGGGGCGTGAGATAACAGAGGGGATTTTCCCTTGGACGGTAAAAGGGGATCAAATTCAGAGAAACCACGCCTGATGGGTTGGGGAGGGGCAGGGAATTTCTTGTCCCTTTGGGGGGGAAAGGGGGGGATTTTAGATTTTACAATTTTGAATAAAAAACATGGAAGGGTTTTAATTTCCCCCGTGGTATGGACCATGCCCACTTGGGGGAAACCCAATCTGGGGGATTGCGATTTGGCCTCGGTGTCTCAGGGCTCTCGCGTCTTTCCCCCCTTTGTTACTTATGTAGAGCGGCTCGGCCTCTGAGGTTCGACGCCCGGGGTTTTCCCGAAGTCGCCGACCTCTGTCGCGCAGAGAGAACTCTGCAAAATGTGTCTGGCGCCAGGGCACGCTTATGTTGAAGTTCAAGTGCGGAAACCTTGGGCAGCGCGAGACGTATTTGGGCCCGCTTTGTCTTTTTTCCCCCTCGAGCCGTGCCTGATCAAGACTCCCCGTATGACACATTTAGCGGCTTCCCACTGAACCGTCGGGGAGGAAGTATCATGCATATGATCCCGTATGAAGTAAGCAATGGTTTGGGATATGTCCGTCAGACAGACAGAGTCCAACAAGAGGGATTCATTCAGTCGGTCTTTTTTCTTTTAAAAAATTTGCTACGCTGCACGACAATAGCCCATCAGGGTTATTGCTGCAGTTTCTACTTTATCATTTGTCCCATGGCCTAGCTCCTTTCATGGGGGCCACTGATAATTTGGATGGGAGGCATTCCTGTTTCAGTTCATTACACTGGTTTCACGTGCCCATCATTTGGTTGGGAATAACTGGCTACCTTACTATTCATCAATGCGTCCTTACCTATAGGATGCTTACATTTGGAGTCCGCTTGTCCTTACCATAGGATGTACTGTCAATTGGACGTTTCTATATTTCTTGGACCAGCATTGATTGTTCATCTTTACCCCAAGGAACGTAAGCCCTTATTATTATTATAGATATATTTATACCATACACAAGTTTTCTGATTGGCATACTTCCCTATTTCCCTAAATTGTTCCCTAATGAGCCTCTGTATCTTATAGGGGAGGTGAAACGTGTTTGTTCTTGTGGTATTTGTGTGTTTTTTCTTTGGGCACTTTGTCATCACGCTTTATTGTCTGTTTATTATTTGTATAGGGAATGTTTTGTATTCTGCATATTGTGTAGGTATCTTAGGGTTTTTTAGGGACTTTTTAGATGGGTTCCTGGTGGGGGTGCTCTTGTCAGGGCGGTTTCATCCCTCTGTTGCTAGGTAGCTTGTACTACAGTATAGGGGTTGTGTTTGTAGGGTTGTAAAGGTTAAGTATTTGTTTTATTAATTTTTATTGTTATATTATTAAAAGTTAAGTCTTACCTAGTCCTTGGAATTGTACTCTTTTTTTTTTTTTTTTTTTTGGGAATAACGTCCGCATAAAACCTGCCTTATTGAAAGAATACCGAGGTAGTTCTCATGATGTGCAAGATAGACGGAGACAATACTAGATTATGAAATTTTACAGGCAGATCAAAATCTGCCCCTTTTGAAAACTGAGTTGGATAACAAGCCCGGAAATCCAGTTGTTACTCCCCTGCCTACAGCTCCCCTTTTTGGGCCCAAACCAACAGAATTTCCAGATTTGACTATCTTTTAAATCAAGAATTGTAAAATTCCAATAAGCTAAGTTTTGAGCACTTCCCTCTCCTCGGGGGCGGGTCTTTATCACTATATGTTACATATAATCAAGAAATTTGCACTCGTTACATTTACACTTCATGCTTTTATTCTAGATTTGCATAGTGAGTCTCCATTTTTATGTTTCCATGCAGAAGACCGCCTCCGACAGCCCCAAACAAGTCTCAGTTCTGGTGACCACATTCTCCTGTATGGGATACGTTGAGCTTTTACACTCAGGTCCCCTCCTTGGACGTGCCTTGTCTTCCTTATTAGCCTTCCACTATTTTACATCTGGATTTCCGGGACACCATCTCAGTCCACAATTGTTGATCCAATCCTTGAACTAAAACTTTGAGGTTCTAAGACGCTTCAAAGTTTGCCCAAGCCAAGGGGTTTAGACCAATAGACCCGTCATATGTGACCAACCATTTAAACCGACACCACCAGTTGCTTCTGTAGACACCCAAGTTTACAAGACGCCGTGGTAAGATCTACAAGGGATGCCATCACTTCCAGTAGCTCAAGTGGTAAGGAGGCCTGGTGTTGTCTACTTCTGACTGTAGGTTTGATGTTTTCAATTGTACACTGTATATTTTGAGGAGCTTGAAACGGAAACGCTGCCTTTGTGGTGCAGTCTACGTTGGGCTGGGATTTGTAAAATGAGTTGACCTATGACGTATATACTCGAGAGTGTTTTATAATGCCATAGTTTGCATTGGAGATTATATCTAGGCTCGGAAGACTGGGACTTGGAAAAAAAAATATATCAAGAAAACTACCAACAATGGAAATAAAAAATAGCCTGAAGTTCATCAACCTGGAAAATCACCAAGACGTGGTGGTCTTCAAACTGTGGATCTCCAGCGGTGGCACAACTACAACTCCTGTGCTGAGAGTTGTAGTTCTGCAATGGCTGAGGATCCACAGGTTAGAGACCACTGATCTATATTCTGTTGGATAAGATTATATTAAGAGAATCACGGGAAGAAGATGCTTGTAAAAAAAAAACTAACTAAAATTCTGTATAATGTATAAGATGGTGAAATTAGTCTCTTCTTAATAAAATCTTTTAACCATGGTCTAATTGTATAATGTCTTGTAAAGATCTCAAAACTGTCCACCTGGATAATAACCAGAAGAAGATTAAGACTGGTCGAGGCCCACACCCAGCAGCAATATCATTTAACTCCTTAATGACCGCCCACTGTCTTTTGGCGTCGGGCATTTCAGGTCATTCGTCTGCAGCGAGTTTGCGGCTCCGGGCGCAGCAGCAGCGCTGAGAACGGGACTGTACTACACAGCCCTGATCCCAGAGCATCTCCTGCAAGCGCCGGGGAGCGGGGAAAACCGCCGCTCTCCGGTGCCTTAACCCTTTGATTGCCGCAGATAGTCACCGCAGCGCAATCAATGGGTTTCCCTGCTCTGTCGGGTGATCGGGATACACGGTGACCCAACAGAGCCCGGGGAACAGCTGCACTGTCAGCCCTGGGGACCTAGAGTAGCCCCAGGGGTGTCTGTGTAACAAACCAGTGATCAGGGCAGGCTGTGTGCTGCCCTGATCACTGTCTGTGTCAGACTGACACAGATTATAATGTATTAGCATATATGAATATGCTAATACATTACCAAATTTAAAAAAAAAAAAAACAGTTCTCCCTTATGGGATTTTTTTAAAAAAGTAAAAAAACATAAAAATTTAAAAAAAAAAATAAATAATCAAAAAAAAATAAATTTTTAAATAAAAATAATGGCAAACATTTAAAACACAAAAAAAACCCCCACACATATTCGGTATCCACAACCGTAATAAACCTGTAGAAATTTAAACAACAAGTTAAGTGTGAAAAAGTGAATGGGGTAAAAAAAAAAAAAAAAAAAAAAAAACTGCAATTTTTTTATAAATGAATTTCAACTATTCCCCCATAAACCGAGGCCTATACCATACGTCATTTGAATAAAATAAAAAAGTTACAAAATGTAGATCGCGAAGGAGGAAATAACTAAAAACTGTTCTGGTTCATTAACTACTTTTTCAGGGTTGGCTTAAGGGTTTAAAACCACACCAGTGTCTGCTAGGTGTTGCAATAGCAGCTATATCAATGGACTCCACTGTAACCTCCATTGTTGTCCTTTGGTCATGTGGAACTAGAGACGTGAGTACCACATGGTTTAGAGTCTGTTAGAAGTTCAGACATTAGATCTTGGTGGATCACCCTTGTTTACCCAGCAGAACTGCAAAATCCAAGTCTGAGGTTCAACTTCTTTCTCGTATGATTCCAAGCATTCTGAAAAAATTCTTGATGTGGAGCAATGTCGGGGGACCAGGATTCCCAGTAGATATTGTCTGGATCGTCCCGGGGCCTCCGCCAGCTTT
Organism: Phyllomedusa bahiana; assembly: GCA_025379985.1. Classification (NCBI taxonomy): domain Eukaryota; kingdom Metazoa; phylum Chordata; class Amphibia; order Anura; family Hylidae; genus Phyllomedusa; species Phyllomedusa bahiana. Next base: position 136,051 of record JAODAL010003069.1, read on the forward strand.
CCCGTCTCCGGTGGGGCCTCCTGGCGTCATCTTCTCCAAAGCTTAGGGTCCAAGGTAATGCTTGGATGTAGAATTGTTAGATCCAGCAGGATCCAGAAGTTGGTTCTTAAGTTATAGCGAGAAAAAGGCACTGGTCTGAAACTTTTGAGGGCATTATGGCTCCAATGAGGTGTAACAGGTTCCAGGACCCATTCCACATTTGGATGGAGCTTGCCAAAGAGTGCTTTTTTCAAGACTTAAATTTGGTGTTGTACCAGAGTCTGGATTAGCTAGTCGGTAGGAGCATCAGACTTTTAATCTGAGGGTTCCAGGGCTTCAAGTCCTCTGGTCTCGGGGTTTTTATATTTAATACGAAGAAAATAAAGACTGGTCGAGGTCCACACCTAGCAGCAATAGCACTTAAACCACATTCTTGATGCTGCCTATGTCCGTTAGGTGCTGCCAAAGAAGCTGTTTCACATGGACTCCATGTGGGCTTCGTATGTGTGCTTTCTTATGTGTCACCAAGATGTTATCAGCACGTGGTTAGAGTCCTGACAGGCACAAATTGTGTTCGTGGTGGATCACAATTGTTTTAACCGTGAACTGCAGAATCTAGTATCCCAAGTCTTGGTGGATCCACACTTGTTTAACAGAGGAATTGTTAGAATATGTATGCAAGTTGAACTCAAACTCTTTCTCCAACACAAGCTGAAATATATTTAAACCTCCTGGGCCTGCTATGTGCCTAGCTCCCACATGTGTCCTTCGATGTATGGGAGTGGTCAGCAGCACGTGGGTAAGCAGTCCTGAAAGTTCAGATTGAGTTCTTGGTGGATTTCACTTGTTTAACCCAGGAGAATTGTAGAATCAAGTATGCATGTTCCGATTCCAACTCCTTTCTCATATCCTCAAAGCACTTCCTGAAAAATTCTAGATATGGAGATTGTCAGGACTCACGGTTTCCCAGTACAAAATTGCCTAGATCATCATGGTCCCTCTGCTGGCTTGCCTTTCTTCTCCTTGGTGCATCTGGTGCCATTCATTTCCCTAGGTTTGGGTCAAGTATAATGCTGGATGGCAGTATAGTAAGCGTAGGCTATAAAATTCTATGTCGTCCGCTCTGGCGAGAAGTGGCCACTCGGCGGAAACCTTTGCAGTGCATTATGGCTCCAAAGGTTGTGAAATGTTCCAGGACCCATTGTACTTTCCGATGGAGTTTGCCAAAGAGTTCATTCTTGAGGAATTTATATCACATGGACTCCATGTAACCTCATCTGTGTCTTTGGTATGGGGAATAACGACGTGAGTAACCACATGGTTAGAGTCCTGTATGTCAGACATAGAGTTCTTGGTGGATCCACCTTGCTTTTTCCAGAGAACTGCAAAATCCAAGTTGAAAGCCTTCAACATCTTTCTCGTTCTGATTCAAGCATTCGGAAAATTCTTGATGTGGCGAATGTCGGGACCATGGATTACAGTAGAATATTGTCTCAGATTTCGTACGGTATGCCTCCGCCAGCTTTCCCTTCTCCCATGGGGCTATGGCGTTCAATCTTCTCCACAAGGCTTAGCGGTACAAAGTGTAATGCTTGGATGGCAAAGTTGTTAGACAGCAGACCATAAGTTGGATGTCTTAAGCTCTGGCGAGAAGTCTTTCATCAAATCTTTCATCATTTTTACAAGCTCTGTTTGCCCTCCAGGATATCCCATAAAGGCTTAATAGGTGAGGGTCACACTTTTAGGATTGTTGCATATAACAATAATGGGGCTCCAGTAAACCTCATTTTCTAATTCATGTAAATTTCCTGTAATGGTGGCTGCATTTGTCTCTTTTAGAAGTCAAACCTCTCTGTTTATGTCTAAGCAAAATGTGGGTCTGGGATCCCTTTAGTACCAAAAGTACAAGGCTCACTTCTAGGATCTTCACTGATCAGGCTCTTAAAGGGAACCTGTCACATAGGTTTATGCCCTTGCTGAGGAAGCAAAGCTAGTGTCAGACATGCTGTTCCCAAGCAATGTTTGCCCCTTATTCTGTAAGATGCTGCAGTTTTAGAGCTTTACCCCTCAAAATCTTTATTCATGAGCAAGTGTTTAGCACCACCCAACCAAAGGCTAGCTCCGACCATGACCCGACAGTTATTCACATGTTTACTACCTATTCAACGTAATAGGTTTATCAGTTGAGGTGGGGCGGGGTAGCCTCAGGTGGCGGGGTTTGAAAAAACTGACCTGAATGATTTTCAAATGACTTCTTCTGGTGAAAATGCAGATTAGAGCAGTTAAATACATGAAAACTACGCACCTTACAGAATAAGGACCTATACTGGAAACAGCAGGGTTGGCACTAGGTTGTTTCTGTCCTCAGCCAGGGGGGCAAAAACTATGTGACAGGTTCTCTTTAAAGGAAACTTGTCACAGTGAACATGCTATCTGATCTGCTGACCCAATGTTATAGAGCAGAAAGAGCTGAGCAGATTGATATATAACCTTATGGGAAGAGATTCAACAGAACTTGTATTTTATTCATTTAAAGGGGTTTTATCGCTACAAAGATCATGTCTCAGATTATGGGGACAGTAAAAATAAGCACTTTTGTAATTGGGTTGCATTACCTCAGTCACTTGGTTTAGCAGATATGAGCTTTTCTCTAAATCTGTGTTCTATTTCTGCTGTTGCGGTCGGACACGCCCCCTGGACGTTTCCTGCCATCCTAGACACGCCCCCTGCACTGTGATTGGCAGGCTGACATTTCATTCAGCCTGTTGGGATATGCCCCTAGACAGGAAACACCTAGGCCACGATCACTGCACTGTGATTGGCTGCCTGAAGACTTTGTGCTTAATACCCTCTGAGCTGTTTAAATCGATAGTGAAACCAAGGTTTGGCTGCTCTGTACTCATCTCCAGCTCTAGGGTGAATGATCTGGGCAATTACTGGCTGTTTAAAGGGCTTTTGCCAAGAGGTTGATTCACCTCCTCACTGGTCCAGTCCTTAAGCTGCTACTTTGAAAAGAGGGAGTTCTGTTCCTCAGATGTAATGCAAGCCCCGCCTCCTTATGACATCATTATCTGTAGTGTATAACTTAAGGATTCAACACAGTGTTTGTACAAGCTGTATGTGTAGTGTAGTGCTTAGCTGATCAGCTCTGCAAGAGAGAGGCTGGGAGTTCAAGACCCATCAGTAGTTTTTTTTTTTAATTTACTTTTATAAATCGTAAAAATATTTAAAGAGATTAAAATATATGTTTAGACATCTATAATTTTATTTATATACACACACACAAAGCTCCCCTATATAGTATCCCATCCTCGCAGTCACACCAAGCACTTCCAACATACGTGATACAATGCATATACTCTGGGGGATGAGACATGATATAGGGGAGCTATGCTTGTGTATATATATATCATTATAGAGATTGACATATATATTTTAGGTCTCTCTACATATGTGTAGAATTTAGGAGGAAAAAAAAATACTCTGTGAGGGACTAGAACTCCTAACCCCTTCCTTATAAAGCCAAAGCCCTACCACTACACTACCAGCCCAAGTGAGTTACAGGTTGAGCAGGGTCCTCTCTCAAAGCTGATTGCTTCTCCCCCCATTGTTTTCACTCACATGTCACTGACAGCAAGCAGAGATCTTTACTTGAAGCTGACATTTGTCCTTGTAGTTGAGTAAAGGTCTCTGCCTGTTGTCAGTACAATATTGGGTGAACACCACTAGAAGTAAAAGCTGCTGGCTTTCAGTGTAATTTGTGTGTAAACTAAGACATATAACAGGTGCTTGCTCTCAGTGAACGTTGAGTGATAGAGTTATCATTTTTACTTGGGTGACAGCTGCTTTTTTTAATGACATGCATTTAGGAAAGTGCCTAACTTATGATTTCTAAGCATCCCATGTCGACATTACATGGTGGCAAAACCCCTTGAAGTCACAGATCCCCTCATATAACACAGTATTATAGAGACTCCTCTCTGGTAACAGGGGGAGAGAAGGGTAGGAGGGCAGTGTGCATTGCACCATATAAAACAGTAACACAGAGTGCATCCTGGTAACAGAGGGGAAGGGGGGAGGGCAGTGTACACTCCTCACATGTCTCATCAGTTCAGGCTGTGTGTATAACTGCTTATAGCACAGCAAGGAGCTTGAAGCATGCAGGAGGCTACAGAGCTGTTATATCCAGACAACCTTCTGCATCCCCTGCTTCATACAAAATTATGTCCTCACAGTTCTTCAGTGAGGAGAGACTCGCCCCCTGGGAGGAGAGACACGCCCCCTGGGAGGAGAGACTCGCCCCTGGATTTCAAACTCCATCTCAGAGAATTAGCTGAAGAGCACGAACAGTTCAAACGATAAAACTCCTTTAAATCCTGGCTTATTCTGGGTTAAAGGGGTTTTGCCAAGAAGTGAGTTCCTCACCTAACAGGCTGATACTCCACTCTTGAGGCTTGAAAAAGGGGCGTTGTGTTTCTGTGTTTAAAAAAACAAGTACCTCCTCTGTGATGTCATCACTCCACCTCCCATGCACGTTCCTGATACTCAGTCTCTGTAGTTGAGCAAACATTGTTTTGCTAATCCACAGAGGAGAACTGTATTGTGCACAAGCTATATGCTTTTTATTTCTTCCTCTTATTTGCTCAGGAGAGAAGATAAGCTCAGCAGGCAGCCTTCTTTCATTCCCTCACGAACAGCTGCAGGGGGAGAGGGAGGGGGGCTGAGCAAAGAGCCAGGGATTCTCTATACAAAAGACACAGGATCTTTCTCCCCTTCAAAGCTCATTCATGTGCCCTGCCATCAGATAAGAAGTGCAAGCAACGCGAGCGCGGCCAGATCAGCTCCTGGTCATGTGTAATGTAAACTGTCAAGAAACTAAGGGCATCTTAGTCAGGCTGTAGCTCTCACAGGCTTCACTTTTTTAATGACATATATTTAGAAAAGTGATTAAATACCCATTTTGGAGGCAAAACCTCTTTAAGGAGTCCAGTGGGTGGAGTTATCAGTCATTATTGTATGTGTGTGCATAGAGGGATGGATAAGGAATCTAGTCGACAGTGCTATCGATAACAGCCTTCCTTGTATCAGTGCATACAGAGATAGCTGTCAATCATTGATAACCCCGCCTACTGGACTCCTTAATCAATGATTGACAGCTATCTCTGTATGCACTGATACAAGGAAGGCTGTTATCGATAGCACTGTCGACTAGATTCCTTATCCATCCCTCTATGCACACACATACAATAATGACTGATAACTCCGCCCACTGGACTCCTTAACCCAGAATAAGCCGGGATTTAAATGAATAAAATACAAGTTCTACTGAATCTTTCCCTACAAACTATATATCAATCTGCTCCGCTCCTCCTGCTCTATAACATGGGGCCCGAAGATTCTCTCTCCTGGATTTTATTCTCTATAACCAAATGGTGAACCCACATTATTTTTGTCTGTTTTTAATTTTTATAATTTTTTTATAATTTTTTTCTGCACATAAGAGAGGGACTGGTGAAGTCACAGTGAGGATGCAGAGTTACATAGTTCATACGGTTGAAAAAAAGACTTGTGTCCATGAAGTTCAACCAAAGGTGGGGAAAAACGTGGATGAAGGGAAGGGGAGAGGGAGTTTTTTTAAGTTTAGTTTCTCACTTCCGATGAAGAGTTTGGAGTCTATAAGGCAAGAACCGATCTGCTGTAAAGGAAAACTTCCTTTGTGATCCCAAAGTTGCCATCAGACTGGATCTAGATCTTTTTTAAGGCTACATATGTATATTATTTAGTAGTAAGTGGTTATCTAAGCTGTTCTAGAACCCCTCAACTGTTCCTGCTGTGACCAACTCCTCAGGCGCCTATTCCACAGATACACAGTTCTCTTGGTGAAGTCAGCTTTTCGCCTCTGCAGGTTGAATCCTTTTTTTCTGCAGACAAAGAGAATGTCTTGTTGCCTTTCAACCCTTTAACGACACTGTAAATAAGGGGCTGGTTGCCACAGCGTCTAAATGAATGAGAAACTGTGCCACATACCGTTCCTCAAACCAATCGGGGCCCCTGCAGCGAGATTGCGGGGCCCAGATCGCTTAAAGGAGTGTCTCATCGGTTTAGCGCACTGTCCTTGTTGAATATTTTTTTTTTTGCTCCTTCCTCCCAGCAAGAGTATGTAATCTTCTTACAGATTTGCTCTCAGAGTCACCCTGTGTGTGCCCCTGCTTTAGGTTGTTGCATGGAGAGGGTGATGACTATGAGTGTTAAAGAAACAAAATGAAAGTGTTGTGTCAAAGAGAAGAGGGATGCATGGGGTTTTACATGTAAAAGTTTTCCCATCTTTTTGTAACAAAAGGGACATGTTATTAATTTAATCATGTTGCCCTAATACAGGAGAACATAAAGTATTCACATGCCTGGATTTGTATAGTATTAGTATAGTCACAGTTCCCAAAAAGACATATCATGATTATAGTAACGACAGGGTCATGTTTGTCACATCTATCTGTGTAGAGAGCAGGAGGAAGCGGGACACACAGGGTTAATCCAGGCAGCTGGGACCAGACCCACAGGGGTCTCCCTCCCCCTCCCTCCTCCTCCTCCCTCCACCTCCAGAAGCTTTCCCTGTGCGGGAGGGGCTCTCTGCTCCGACCTGTCTTCAAAGGTGATGAGTCATTCAGACCTGACAGCCAGTAAGAATAAGGATAAAACAGGTCGGTACTATAGAGATTTGAGAAGCTGATGTAGTAATACTAACAGGGCTAGCTCAAAATCAGTAAGAAAATTTGTAATTGAAATAAATTGCAAAGCTGCTTGTTTTTTAAAGATCTTTAAATTAAAACCCAATCATTGTAGCGAGACAACCCCTTTAACATGGCATCTGGAAAACTTGTAAAGACTTCCATTGCCGCCATTTTTTTTCTTTCACTACTTCCTGCCCCAGGAAGAAGTGAAACCGCCATATTGGTACACCCTAATACATTGTCTATACAATGCATTAGGATGTATAAATGATCGCACCCCTAGTAGCAGACTTAATGTTAAAGTAAAACAAAATGTTTAAAAGTGTAAAAAACGAATGTGTCAACAAAAAAAAAAAAAATGCAGGGGGGTTTTACATGAAATAGCTTTTCCCCTTGCTTTTTGTAGGGGACATTTATTTAAATTAATCATGTCTCCCCGAAGCCGTCTTTTCTCAAGACTAAATAAGTTCTATTCTTTTAACCTCTCCTCATAAAATTTAGGACTGGTGATATCACAGGATCGGGGTTATAGGAGGACTGGTGATGTCACATGTAATGTACCTTACTGAGGAGATGGGGTGATCTGTAGAAAATTAGTAGTGTCACATAATGAGGAGACCGGGTGTTCTAGGGAGAATTAGAAATGTTCTTTACTGAGGAGATGGGGTGATCTGGAGAAAACTAGTAACGCCACATAATGAGAAAATAATATGGGGTGGACTAGTAATGTCACACAATAAGGAGGTTCTAGGGAGAACTAGTAATGTCACATAATGAAAAGACAGGAAAGGACTTGTAACCATACCTACTGAAGACACAGGGTAATCTGGAGAGGACTAGTAATGCCACATAATGAGGAGACAGTGTGATCGGAAGAGGACTGGTAACTATACATACTGAAGACACGGGGTGATCTGGAGAGGACTGGTAACTATACATACTGAAGGCACGGGGTGTGGCGTGGAGAGGACTGGTAACTATACATACTGAAGACACGGGGTGATCTAGAGAGGACTGGTAACTATACATACTGAAGGCACAGGGTGGGCTGGAGAGGACTAGTAACTATACATACTGAAGACGGGGTGATCTGGAGAGGACTGGTAACTATACATAATGAAGACAGGGTGTGGGCTGGAGAGGACTGGTAACTATACATACTGAAGACGGAGTGTGGTCTGGAGAGGACTGGTAACTATACATACTAAAGGCACAGGGTGTGGCTGGAGAGGACTAGTAACTATACATACTGAAGAGGGGTTGGTGGAGGGGCTTGGAGAGGTCTGGTAGACTATAACATACATGAAGACGGGGTGATCTGGAGATGACTGGTAACTATACATACTGCAGACGGGGTGTGATCTTGAGAGGACTGGTAACTATACATACTGAAGACGGGGTGTGCGGCGGAGAGGACTGGTAACTATACATACTGAAGACGGGGTGTGGCGCGGAGAGGACTGGTAACTATACATACTGAAGACGGGGTGTGGCGCGGAGAGGACTGGTAACTATACATACTGAAGACGGGGTGTGGCGCGGAGAGGACTGGTAACTATACATACTGAAGACGGGGTGTGGTGGAGAGGACTTGTAACTATACATACTGAATACGGGGTGTGGCGTGGAGAGGACTTGTAACTATACATACTGAAGATGGAGTGTGGCGTGGAGAGGACTAGTAACTATACATACTAAAGGCACAGGGTGTGGCGTGGAGAGGACTAGTAACTATACATACTGAAGGCACAGGGTGTGGCGTGGAGAGGACTAGTAACTATACATACTGAAGTCACGGGGTGTGGCGTGGAGAGGACTAGTAACTATACATACTGAAGTCACGGGGTGTGGGCTGGAGAGGACTAGTAACTATACATACTGAAGACGGGGTGTGGCGCGGAGAGGACTGGTAACTATACATACTGAAGACACGGGGTGTGGCGTGGAGAGGACTAGTAACTATACATACTGAAGATGGAGTGTGGCGTGGAGAGGACTAGTAACTATACATACTGAAGACACGGGGTGTGGGGTGGAGAGGACTAGTAACTATACATACTGAAGTCACGGGGTGTGGGCTGGAGAGGACTAGTAACTATACATACTGAAGACGGGGTGTGGCGCGGAGAGGACTGGTAACTATACATACTGAAGACGGGGTGTGGCGCGGAGAGGACTGGTAACTATACATACTGAAGACGGGGTGTGGCGCGGAGAGGACTGGTAACTATACATACTAAAGGCACAGGGTGTGGCGTGGAGAGGACTAGTAACTATACATACTGAAGACACGGGGTGTGGGCGTGGAGAGGACTAGTAACTATACATACTGAAGTCACGGGGTGTGGCATGGAGAGGACTAGTAACTATACATACTGAAGACGGGGTGTGGGCTGGAGACGTGGAGAGGGTAACTATACATACTGAAGTCACGGGGTGTGGGGTGGAGAGGACTAGTAACTATACATACTGAAGACGGGGTGTGGGCTGGAGAGGACTAGTAACTATACATACTGAAGTCACGGGGTGGTCTGGAGAGGACTAGTAACTATACATACTGAAGACAGGGTGTGGGCGTGGAGAGGACTAGTAACTATACACACTGAAGTCACGGGGTGTGGTGTGGAGAGGACTAGTAACTATACATACTGAAGTCACGGGGTGTGGCGTGGAGACATGGAGAGGACTGGTAACTATACATACTGAAGTCACGGGGTGTGGTGTGGAGAGGACTAGTTACATACTATATCCATACTGGGGGTTGTTACATAGGTCACGGGGTGTGGGCTGGAGAGGACTAGTAACTATACATACTGAAGACGGGGTGTGGGCTGGAGAGGACTAGTAACTATACATACTGAAGTCACGGGGTGTGGCGTGGAGAGGACTAGTAATGCCACACAATGAGGAGACAGGATCATCTGGCTCTCAGGGATATCGGAGGAGCTGTCGGCAGCTGCTGACGTCGCACAATTGTAGAAATGTAAGAACACAATGCTGCTGCTGCGAGGTTTGGATAATGTTCTTTTAATTGCCATGACTCTGGCCAGACCCATCCAATCTGCTTCCTCTGGACCATGGCCTTGGCTCGTGTCTTCTATCCACACAACACAGAACACAATACAAACAGTAAATGTCACAAAGAAGTTCCAAACGCACATAAAAACAACCCCCCACCCCTGTGGGTGGAGGAGGCACTGAGGAGAGCGGGTATAAAAATACAAAAAGTTCTTCATAGCAGCAACGTGGTTCATAGAAATATAAAAAGAGGGATCCCCAACAAGCAAAAAGGTCCCCCTCCATGGCCTGATCCAGAAATGGTGCCACCCCTGTCCACAGGTCATACTCGGTACTGCAGCCTGTGGAGGGATGTGCCTCAGTTTCTGGATAACCGAGGCCATGTTCTTTCCTGCACGACCCTTGTGATGACTTGACTGTGGCAACAAGAACAGAAGATAAAAACTGCATAAGACGCAATGTGAAAGATAAAATGAGTAAACCTCATAGCGGCATCGTCTCCGGTGCCCACAGAGAAGATGGAGGCCGACGCCAGAGGAGCACCGTGGTGAGATGGGCTGGAAGCCCCGAGGGGGAGCAAATTCACATCGCTGCCATCGGGGGCCGGTGGTGGAGGTGTGCACCTGGCTACTGTAAGAGCAGGGGGGAGCCTTGTTTTCTTATTGCTACAAATTATGTATAAAGCTCCTTGTTATAGACCTACCCTGAAATACTTTGTACTGCTGTGAGTCTGTAACTTTCCCTATCGCCCCCTCTTTGCATCAGGACGCTACCCGGCTGGATCACTGTAAGGGTATGTTCATGTCTGGGATCAGTTTTTGCAATATGTAAAAGGTATCACATATGATTTCTATGGGCTTTTCAATGCGGAAAATGGATCAAGAATTGATGTCTTTTTTTTTACATTAAGCAATGTAAAAACGTATGTATGGTCAGACCGCCGATACTTATTTTACATTGAAATCAAAGTAATCACACTTGAACATTGTTAAAGGGGTTGTCTCGCTACAATGATTGGGTTTTAATTAAAAGATCTTTAAAAAAACAAGCAGCTTTGCAATATATGTTCACTACAAATGTCCTACGGATTTTGAGTTATCCCTGGTAGTAGGAGTGCATCAGCTCCTCAAATCACTATAGCCACCGACCTGTTGATTTTTCTCTCACTGGCTGTCAGTGCTGGTGACTCATCTGCTTCTCAATACAGGTCGGAGCACCGAGCCCCTCACCCACAGTATGTGATGCTTCTGTAGGGAAGGGAGGGGGAGGGCTCTGGCTTCTGTGTGGATTAACCCTGTGTGTGCCTGCTCCCTCCTGCTCTCTACACAGATTGAGGAGAGCAGAGGTGAGGCTGATCTGTGGTCAGTACGATGTGACAGCAGTGAAGTGTGTTACTATAATCATGATGTGTCTGTGGAGCTTTGACTATACTAATAGAACAGATCAGGGGGGCATGTGAACGGTTCATATCCCTCCCTGCTCTGCTGTATTATAGTAACACACTTCACAGCTGCCCTGTGTCTGTTCTGACAGAGTTTTTTTGTCGTTGCTTGAGATGTCCTTGGAGATTTGTATGCTAAGCAGGGGGTATAGGAACACTTACATCCCCCCCTGCTCTGCTATTAGCATACACAGCTTCACAGACCTCTGGCTCCATAGCCACTCATAGATCAGCCCTCTCCCTGCTGTCTCCTGATTCTGTGTAGAGGAGCAGCAAGAGCTCGGCCACAGTAGCCGCACAGTGCAGCTGATCCAGCAGTGAGCAGCAGATCTAGGCAGGCACACACAGGGTTAACTGGCAGCAAACCCCCTCGCCCTCCCCCTGCTGTATAGAAGTTACTGCAGTTGGAGGAGGAGAGCTGTCTGTGTGCTGAGGGGAGGGGGGAGAAGAGGCAGTCAAGAAGCACGCCTCTGAATTCAAAAATCATATGCTGCCAGACACATTGAAGTAGGCTGAAAGCCTGTAGTGAGACAACTCCTTTAAGCACGTATTGGGGGTCCGATTTTTGGTGCGTAAAATGTATTTAACAAACACCGTGTGAACATATCCCAGTAACGTGTGAATATTGCATGTGGTCACCGACAATACAAAAGCGTGTCCATCCAATAACTGCGGCCCCGGTCATGGATAAAGCACAGGCCCATAAAAAATAACGTCCTGTAAAACTCTTGGCCAGAACAACCTTGGATTTTTCTCGCATTCTCCCGACATGAGAGAGAGGTTGTGATCAGCAAACACCTGGGGAAGATTTTAGAAGTCCAGCATCACCTTCTGGAAGTATAAGGGGCTGTTCACACGTTTTGGATCTGAAAATTGCATCCAAAAGCGCTGCGTCAATCAGATCCAAAACGCAGCTGCATATTTTGATCCATGTTGGCTGCAGCACGGTTGCACCCTATAGGTTATTATAGGGCTCCTGCTGCGTCTTTCTGACCGAGAATTGACATGACAATTCTTGGAACGGATCCGTAAGACGCAGTGAGACGAGCGCCGGCGATCACTCGTGTGAACCCCGATGTGCGTTTCACATTGAAAGCAATGTAAATCCCACTGCTATTTGCTAGATGCGTGCTTGGGTCCGAAACATGCCGTGTGAACATCCCCTAAAGCTGCAGCAGGTCATAGCCCTTTGATGTAAGATGTCTAAGGGCTTGTTCACACGACATTTTTGTGATCCGTTTTACGGATCCGTTTTAAGGATCCGCAAAACGGATCTAACAATTGTCAGTGTGATTAACATTGCGTTCAATGGCAAAAGCGCATCGCTGTTCCCACAGGAGATCAGCGATGCGCTTTTGAGGGCTCTCCTGTGCTTTTCGCATCCACTTTAAGAATTGACATGTCAATTCTTATTGCATTCTATGCAAGTGAAAGCCCATAGGAGATAATGGAGTCCGCTTTTGGCACCTGTCCAAAAGCGCTCCACACTCTGGGTACGTATTGGCGGCGCTTTGCTTCCTGAAAGCGGATCCGAAAAGCGCAGTGAGCGGCGGCAAGTGGATCTGCGGTGAGCGGGGCTGGATCGCGGGACCGGCGCTGCTGCAGGATGGAGGGAGAGAGAATCAAAGGATAAAAAGGATCAAAAACGTCGTGTGAACAAGCCCTAAAAGGATCAAAAACGTCGTGTGAACAAGCCCTAAAAGGAACAAAAACGTCGTGTGAACAAGCCCTAACGATGAGGGAACTTTCTACTACTCCGGAGAGATTTTCAAATCCATCAAAAAAAATGACTGTAAACCAATAAACTGTAAAAATGAGCTCGGTTTTTCTTAGGTTGGATTTCAAAATTGCAGTTTTTGCAAAAAACTGTGAAACTGGATTTCAGTCTAAAAGCAGTGGAAAATTTACCATAGAAGTCATAAAAACCGACCAGAAGGTTTTGTGCACAGATTTTGGAACCGATTTATGATTTGTTTTTTTTTTTATCTGTCAAACAGGGTAAAGATTTATCTATCTACACAGAATAGGTAGCTCTATATCTATCTAGATCACAGGTGTCAAACTGCGGCCCTCCAGCTGTTGGGAAACTACAACTCCCATCATGCATTTATATAATCTATAACAGTGGGCATGATGGGAGTTGTTGTTTCCCAACAGCTGGAGGGCCGCGGTTTGACACCCCTGATTTAGATGGATCTATGAATATCTAAATGGATGGACGGATGCATATCTAGATGGAGAGAGCTACCGATTAGGTGTAGATTTCTCTCTACACTGTCTGACGAAAAGGTATTGCAAACAAATCCTAAATCCGTGGCAAAAAAACGAAATCCAAGTTAAAAATAGCTCGGCTTTTGTGCACATTATTGTTCAAATCTGACAAATGACAGAATCCGACGAGTATTTTGTCCTTTGTCGTGTTGACGCAGCCTCAGGCTATGTTCACACGGGGTCATTTCGGTGCGCATTTCGTGTCATATTTGCGCGCCGAAATTACGGTAATCCACAGTTCTCATTACGATCGTACTGTACGTGCGGGAAGATAAGCGACATGTCAAATTTTTGCGGCGAATACGCACCGCGAGTAATGGAGGTCCATGGGGCCGACGGGCTACCGGCCCCTCCTCGCACCGCGAAAGTACACGCGTATCAGCGCGACTCCCACCGCACCGCAATTACGCCGTCTGAACAAAGCCTTAGGCCTCGTGTACACAGCACTGCATTTTCAAGTCGATTCAGTATTTAGAATCGGCAAAAATCCGTCTGTTACCATAGACCGCAATAAAAAATCCGAGCTGTAGTCTACAAAACACGGATTTTCTATTGTCAGATTTCTAAACCGCCGGAGCATAGAACATGTTCTATCTTCCGGCACAAGTTAGTACAGTTCTATGTACTGGGTCGGACGAAATCTGAAAACAGACTGCGTGTTTTGGCGAAAAACCTGCGCCAAAAACCACAGTACGGTGATGTTAAGATACCGTCGGATTTCTGATGGCATTTTAACATCCCATGAGAACAACCTTAGGGGAATAAAGATAAACCGTGGGGGATAAAACAGTGCGGGGACTTCCCCCCTGGAGAGAGGAAGAAGAGTGATAAATGCACAGTTTGGGCACACAGCTGCTCCAAAGACCACATACTGTGAACAGAGCTCTACGACCTACCAAAGGGATTTTTCAAGGTCTACAAATGGGGTTCTTTGCAAACCCTACCCCAAGGTGGGCATTCCTGGGCAGTTTTAGCTCCTGCCAAGTTGTGCAGGGCTGTAATAGAAAGATTTGGAGAGTAGTACCCGTATGCAGTGGCGAGGATAAAACAGAGAGCTGCCAATGCACCTATTTGATCATGTTAGCTCTGACTCCATGAGAAGATACAACTGCTCGTTGAGAGGATTGGGGACAGGAAACTAAGCCCTCGATATTGCAAGACATAGTTATCCCGACCTGTGGAGATGGATGGGGGTTCGTACCGCTCGGGGGCCAAGATTGGGTAGATGCCTCAATAATTGCTGGTGAGACTTCTTCTAGACAGTGGCCGCCCTGACCCTACTTTTGGGCTGGTGGAAATTAAAAAGGTTTTTCCCCCCCCCCCCCTTGTTTCACATTGATGAAATGAGAGGCCCATGGCAAAGGAGAGCTTCTGAGACTTGGCAGAACCTCCTCAAGATCACTGCTGCCATCCAGGACCTCCTTGTGCTTCTTACTTTTTTTGAATTTGGGAAATTTTTGGCCCAGATCTCAGTTTTTGTGACCAGAAGTTTGATATCGTGGATTTTTTGTCCTTGGCTTGAGGGAAAAGACTGTAATTGACAAAAGATGGCCCGAATTGAAGAATCTCCTCCTCCTACGTCCGAATCTTGCGCTTATCTTCAAAGAGGCTCTTTAACATGTAAACCTGTAGGAAGGCCACAACCACCAGCACCCCAAGGTTCACGGCCGACCAGAAGTTCACCCGGCTCATGTTGCTCTCTTGTAGGTTGCGGTCTCTTGCTTCGAAGGCTCGGAGGACGGTCTGCATCCTTTGCGGGGCCTCTAGCGGCCTTCATACCCTCTATAGACTCCTGTCAGAGAAGAGGAGGCAAAGAGGTCAACAGTCAGAGAGGGGCTTCTTAAATGGGTCGCAAAGTAACATTAAAGAGGACCTATCGCCTCCAGGGAAACCTCATGAAGTTACAGAAGACTAAAGTACAAACACTTTTTCAAATATGCTTCAATAGGAAAATCAATGCGCTGGCCCTTTAAGACCAGACTGTGGCTCCTGACATCGTGATGGCAGCTCTGTGCAGGGGGGAGCCTGTAAGTCTACATCATGTGTAAACCCGGGAAGCCTGGGGTGCTATTTCTATGCTGTATTTATTAATTTGCGCATTTAATATGGTGCCGTGTGCTACGAGGAGAAGCTGGAATTAAAGTTTTTAAACCCCGTCAGAATAAAGTCCCAGTGTGCTGTGTCTGCTGCACTGTATGTACAGGGAGGATCAATTAACCCCGTAGAAAAGGGGTCTGCAACGTCGGCTCTCCCCCTGTTTGGGAAACTACATTCCATCATCCCACTGTATAAATTAAATTTAAAGCATGAGGGAGTTGTAGTTTTCCAAAATGGAGACCGACGTTGCGACCCCTGCTGTAAAGATCTATGTCCCAGCTCCCCTGCAACCCCGTTGGTATCTCCCAGTGAAGGGAATCTTACCCAAGGAGCTCTGGGGCTAACAAAGTGAAAATAAACCTTTCCCCGTAATATGAGGGGAAATATGTAGTTTAGAAAAATCTAAATGTCAGCTACTAAAATTTTTGTTTTTTTTGTGTGGTGGGTTAGGACTCTTTAAGGGTTAAAAGGGGGAAACTCTTTTGTCATAAACCCGGCAGAGAAATGCTTCTCTTGGCTCCCAAACTCCGTGCAGAATCTCCCCTTCCCCCTGCTAACGTGGCTTTGGGAGGTCCTTTTTTTTTAATATTTTTTTTTAACAATTTTGTGGTCCATATAAATTTGCATTAAAGTTATATAAGTATCTTAAGCAAAACGCACTAGTTTTGTAACACCGTTTGCTACATAGTTTTTTATCAGGTGTTTAATTAAAAACTTTGTTTTAAAACTGATTTTCTTTCAAAAGTTAAAGAGGTTTTCATGAGATTTTCTGAAAACCCCTTACTGCTTGGAAATGCATTAAAATAAAAACCTCTGTATTCACCCTTCCAAACCCCTGGGGCCCCCTTTAAGCATTATGTCCCATTCATCATCGTGAAATTGTGACCCCAATCAGGCCTCATTCCCAAACAGGGTGTAATGCAAGCGTGATCACAAGGCATGATTGGCTGCATGGTAAAATAAGCGACGAGTAAGGCCGTGTTCACACGGCTTATTCAAGTCGTTAATTGCGGGACCTCCCCCCGCAATACGGCTTAAATAAGGGGCGGTGGGGGGGAGCACTCGCCGGCCCCAAGCATTCATTATTTACGGCGGTTTATGTGCCGAAAATAATTCATGTATTTTTACCCCCGGGCCCCCGGCGATTTCCCGATGGGGAGGAGGTCGGAATCATAGTTTCTATGAGAATGGGATTACCGTAATACTGGGGACGGATTGGAGGAGTGCAGGAAAATCCAGCATGAGTCGGCTCCAATCCACCCCCAAATAACCCGTGTAAAAACAGGGCCTAAGGGCACGATTTTCTATGTTTGAAACACGTAAGCGTGAACGTCTATTTTCATGTGTGTGTTTAAAAAAAAAAATTTCAATAAATGTGGATATTTTACTGAATCGGACCCTTCGTGCTGGATATTGCCTGGCTTGGCGGATTTCCCGTGCTGCTCTATGAAGGCGGAGGGCGTTTCTTCTTCTCCCTAAAGAAACGATACCTGGGATTTCAAGAGGGGGGAATCACAAGGACAAAGGCACTTGAGGGTGCGGGTTAAAGGGGTTGCCCCCCTTTTAGCAATGATGGCATATCGCTAGGATGCGTCAGTGTCTGATGGGTTCACATCTCACCTCTGGGACCTGCACCCATCTCCTAAACGAGCCCCGAAACCTCTCTTTACCGATTGGAGAGGTGGTCGAGACTCTCCCATAGACATGAATGGGAGTTCCGATTACAGCCTAGAGGCGATGCTCCCCAGAGGGGGGACCCAGACTGCTCAGACATTAACAGCAGATCCTACTGACACGCCACCATTGTCTAAGTGGGACAACTCCTTTCATTCTTAATTTTAACCCCTTTAGGATGGAACAATTTTTGGATTTTTCTTTTTTTTTCTTCCCGGTCATCCAAGAGCCATATGTTTTTTTAGGTTTCTATGTATGTAGACAGATGATCTTGTTTGGTTTTTGCAGAACAAGATGCACTTTCTAATGGTCCATTACTGCGTAGATGAATGGGAAACAACAACAAAATGTATTGTGGTGTGAAATGTGAAAAAAATTTTATTGCATTTTTTTTTTTTTTTTGCAATGATACCAAACTTGTAGAATTTTCATTATGTTTTGCAAATTTTTCTTAATTTTCCTTTGTTAGAGCTGAGCGAGGGTTATTTTTTTTTTTTTGCAGGACGAGGTCTAGTTTGTGTTTTTTGGTCTTTTTTTTTCAGGGAATGTGGACCACAAACCCACATTCTTTATCATTTGGATGCATGTGGTGTCTAAAAAGGTTAAAGGGGTTGTTCCCCGCTGTTTTTATGAGCCCCAAGCAGCTTCGTTCATGTTCCCGTTCCTCCTAGTCAGGCTATGGTAGTTTAAAAGCGATTTGCATATCAGCTCCGTATTTGGTTTTAATTATGCTGACATAGACTTATCTATGAGCCTTTAAGCTCTCGTCTAAAAAAAAACAAAAGTAATTAGTTCCTTTGTTGGTTAGAGATAAACCTGTGTGCCGACCTGTGGTGACGTCACTCCCTGCTCTCAGATAAGACAAAGAGCAGGAGGGTAACCAGAGAAACCTGTGTGCATTCAGAGTAGATAAAATCTCTTATCTCCTCATCAAAGCACAAAGAAAAAAAACAAATTTAAAAAAAAACTTCCTTTTTTTTCCCACATTTAAAAAAAACCTTTAGTGAGACAACCCCTTTAAGTGTCTGGGTTCAGAACATTCTCCCATCGAGACAGATATCAGCTTTTGCCAGCTGTAGATAGCAGACGGCAGCCAACGCACATTGAGCTTTTTCATTGTGTGAGCCCCCTATAGCCCCCACGCAGTTTGGGGTATCGTTACATCCATTTGCGTTAAAGAGGTTGTCCAGGCACAGAAAATTATTGCCGACCAGGGCCAGGCTGGGAAAAAAAGTTCTCTCTCCCAATAGCGAGTAAATGGGGAGCAAGCATCTCGCGTGGATCAGCACGTGACCCCGGGAATAAGGGGAGCGGGGAGAGTGGGGGCCCCGGGTTTAGACAAAGATTTTTTTTTTTTTTAGATTTTACCCCAAACTGGCCCTGGCTATATATAATATTATGTGGCTGGGCAACCCATTTAATGCAGTCACAGCCAGGATAACTTCTTTTTTTTTCAACAAAAAACCATGGAAAACCCCTTTAATCTGCTTCTTTTTTAGGATTTTATGCAGAAATATTAGGCCCCGAGACCCAGGTTTTAGTAAAAAAGGGAAATTGCCAGAACGGCTCGGGGACTTGTTTGGGCACTGGCCCTTTAAGAGTGTCTTTGGGCCTATGATAACTATCGTTGGTACTAATAATTGGGAGGAGCAAACACGCCCCTTCCCGCTTGCCGTTTTTTTTTTTTCCGGTCCTGCCTGCTGTCAATTATATATCGTATCCTACAGGTAAAAATGTATAGAGCTGGGAGTAAAGCATTGGCTCCAAACGCCAAAGTACATTGATGGTACAAGACGGAAATGGGCGAGAGGCGCCAGAGGAGCAATGGAGGGTGCAGGGTGAGGTTTTATTTTTTTATCCAAATTTCCTGACATTTAGGGTATGTTCATGCGGCGTGCCGAGTCCGTGTGAACGTACGCTTTTAGATACGCGTTTGGATCAGTCTGTCGGAAAATGGACCCAAACCCGCATCTAATAATGTGATTTACATTGCTTTAAATATGAAACACGCATCGGCGTTCACATGAGTGATCTCTGATGCGCGTCTCATTGCGTCTTTTGGATCCTTTCTAAGAATTGTCATGTCGATTCTTGGTCCGAAAGACGCAGCAGGAGCCCTATAATAAACTATAGGGTGCGATCCTGCTGCATCCAACACACATCCAAACACACAGCTGCCTGTTGGATACGGGTTGGATCCGTTTAGGGCCCGCTCGCCAATGCGTTTTTGGATGCGATTTTGGCCCCTTACTCCGACACGATGAATATAAAACCCAGGACGCAGAGATATTTTTAGCTTTACCTTAATGTCTTCTATCTTTATATCCAGAAGCTCGTCCGGCTCCACTATATCCGCCCAGCTGTCCGGCTCGTCGTCTCCTTGCTGACCGTCAAAGATCAGCTCGAAGAACACCAGCTTCTCCGAAATGGTGCTGAAGGAGTTGTCGAAGCAAATCATGTAGTCCCCGGCCTCTGTGGGCTCCACCCTGCGCGAACCAAGAAGAACTCTCAATGGACAGAAACCAATTGTATTACCCCAAAGGAAAAAAACTCCTGAAATCTAGAACAAGTAAGCGCCCGTCAACCCCTTACTGGCCAGCGTGGAGTTTTAGCCCTTGTGGCCAGTAGAGCTGTCCTTGTTTCATCAATGCAGATGCACGAGATCTTTCTACGGAAATTGTAGATCTTTAACTTTAGAATTTTTCTTCTCACTTTTATTCACTCATAGGAGGTGGGTGTATATACAGGCGGTCCCCGGGTTACGGACGGGATAGGGACTGTAGGTTTGTTCATAAGTTGAATTTGTGTGCAAGTCAGAACAGGTATATTACATGTAACTCCAGCACACGCGGGTTTCTTTTTTTTAGTTTTGGATAGTGCAGGGGAAGGGTTTTTTACATTTGTTTTGCTTCTGTCCCCATTTAAGAGATTTCACCTCTGTGCTGCGTGGCAGCGGGCACTTGTGTTCCACGCTATCCTCTGTAAAAACAGGGAAAACTAAAAAGGGCCCAGCATGCCCCAAAAAGTTCCTTTTTTAACAGATGTTAGTCGGAAAGGGTGTAAGTCGGGACGGGCTGTATTGCTTTTATTAAGTTGAGTCTTTTCTTTTCTTGCGGAAGGATTTTTTCTTTTATATGATCTATTTTCTATAACATAACTGTGCGGGTCTTTAGATCACACGGGCACGTTCTTATGACATTTCACCTCCTCACTGGTGACCAGTGGACAGCAGGAACATACTGGTCATGCTGCTGCCTGTATTATCAAGAGCAGAGCTTCAGCAGCGACCTATACCCCTGGGTGACCTTTGATCGCTGATCTTTAACCCTTTAGATACCGCCGATCATAGCAAGGAGATCAAGGGGTGATCACGTCACAGAGAGT
Source organism: Phyllomedusa bahiana (assembly GCA_025379985.1). Lineage (NCBI taxonomy): Eukaryota > Metazoa > Chordata > Amphibia > Anura > Hylidae > Phyllomedusa > Phyllomedusa bahiana. Next base: position 156,643 of record JAODAL010003069.1, read on the forward strand.
CCCTGTGTAGAGGTCAGGGCTCTTACTGTGTCCCTCTGAGTGACCGGGGGGGGGGGTCTCTGAACCCAAAAACATGTTAGGGGCCCTTCACAGGTTATTGGGACGTAATTTCGGGGGGGATTCGCCCCCAATGACGCCCGGGGCTGTGCAGGGGGGCAGGGGGGGGGGCTGGCTGGCCCCCTGACACTCTTATTCGCGGGGCGTACACACCGTAAATAATTCCGTTACTTTTCCCCCCCCCCCCGTATTCGCCGAGCGGGGGGGGAGACAATCCCTAGTTTTCTATGAGGGTGGGTTACCGTATGCCTACGGATTTCCCGAAAAAGCGCACTCCGGGGCGGTTCGGACTAAATCCGTCCCAAATTTTTGCCGGGAAATGGCCCTTTGGGGATGTTCAGAGGCTGTTGGATCCGTTTTCAGTGCATATCTGGATCCATTTTTTTTTTTCCCGACCCTAAACTCGCATCTAACAACGTGCAGTGTGATTTCCAGTGCTTTCTATGTAAAACATGCATTGGCGTTCAGACGAGTGGTCACCGACGCGGGGTTTTCATTGGCTTTTGATGGTCTTTGGATCCGTTCAAGCATTGTCAGTCATTCGATCCTTTCAGCAGCAAGCCCTACTTCCAACTATAGGGTGCGATCCTGCTGCAGCCAAAACGCAGCCAAACACGCACCATTTGGATGTGATTTTCAGATCCAAAAACGCTGTGTGAACATACCCTTAGGAAATACTAGCGACGCCCTGCGTACGCCGTATATAGATACATGCTCCTACATTACAGCTCAAAATATGGAAGTCAATACAGTAATAAAGAAAGAAAAAAATGGGAAGTAAAATATAATCGTAATGTAATGCAGTAATAAAGTAATACTAAATAATACCGTTCTAATAAACTAATAATGGTAACACTAGAATAAAACAGTCATAGAATAATAAAGCAATGCTATTTTACTACCAATAATAACAATAAAATAAAACCATAGAATAAATAATACAATACATTAAAGGACTTGTCCAGCTCATAAGAAAATGAAAGCATGTATGTATGTATGTATGTATGTATGTATGTATATGTGTGTGTATATATTATATACACACACACATACTTGCCTTCCTAACGTTGCATCACTTCTGATTGGGGAGATTACCACCGCAGCCACTGATTGGCTGCAGCGGTCACATGACAGTAATTGACATCAGTGTGTGAAAGTATGTATATATGTATCAGCTTTTTTATTATTATTTTATGCAGTTGTAGACGATGCATATATATTTTTTTTCATTTAAAGTCAGACAACCCCTATAGTTAATAGGTCAAAGGACATCAAATAACAAATGTGTTTTCACAACCTGCACAATAAGCTTCTCTCATGATGGAGTTGGAGAGAGAGAGACAAATGTAGATAGAAATAAATAGATGTGTATGTTCAGTGAAGGAAATAAGTATTTGATCCCTTGCTGATTGTGTAAGTTTTCCCACTGACAAAGACATGAACCGTCTATGATTTTAAGGGTAGGTTAATTTTAACATTGAGAGAGAAATATCCAAAATAAAATCCAGAAAATCACATTGTATAAATTATATACATTTTATTTGCATTTTTTTTTTACACAGTGAGAAATAAGTATTTGATATCCCTCTGAGCAACAGACTAATACTTTTGGGACGAAAACCTTTGTTGGCAAGCACATGCTGTCAGAACTTTTTTATGTAGTTGATGATGAGGTTGCGCACATGTCAGGAGAATTTTGGTCCACTCCTCTTTGCGATCATCTCTAAAATCATTAAGATTTTGAGGCTGTCGCTTGGCAGACTCGGAGCTTCAACTCCCTCCATAAGTTTTCTATGGGATTAAGGCATAGTTGCCAACTTTTGAAATCGAAAAAGCAGGAGACTGTAGAGGGCGGCGCGCTGAGCGCGCCGCGACAAAGATGTTGCTATGTACAGACACCCATCTTGTCGGTGTGCCACGCCCCTTCAAAAAGCCACTCCCCTACTCCACCTAACTGCATAACGTCTTTTGGAAGAAGCAGGTAGATGCCCTTATAGCCAGGTAGTAGCCCCCGCATAGCCAGGGAGTGCCCCTACAGCAGGGTAGAGTGCCCCCATGTAGCCAGGTAATGCCCCCTCTGTAGCCAGGTAAATGCCCCCTATTCTGTAAAGCCAGTAGATCCCCCATCTGTAAGCCAGTAGATGCCCCCCATTGTTAGCCAGGTAGAGCCGGAATTTGTAGGCCATGTAGATGCCCCCCTTTGTTAGCCAGGTAGATGCCCCCTTTGTTAGCCAGGTAGAGCCCCCCCCCATGGTAGCCAGTAGTGCCCCCCCGCCCACCATGTAGCCAGGGTAGTGGCCCCTCTGTTGCCAGGTATAGCCCCCCCCCCATTGTAGCCAGGTAGTGCCCCCTCTGTTTGCCAGGTAGACACCCCACCCCCCATTGTAGCCAGGTAGTGCTCCCTCTGTTGCCAGGTAGAGCCCCCATGTAGCCAGGTAGAGCCCCCCATTGTAGCCAGGTAGTGCCCGCCCCCTGCCCCCGCCCCCCCATTGTAGCCAGGTAAGTGCCCCTTCTGTTGCCCAGGTAGTGGACCGCCCCCCCCCAATTGTTAAGCCAGTAGTGCCCCCCCCCATTGTACCAGTAGGGGCCACCCTCTGTTCCAGGCTAGAGACCCGCCCCCCATTGTAGCCAGGTAGTGCTCCCTCTGTTTGCCATGTAGTGCCCTCATATTCCCCCATTGTAAGCAGGTAGTGACCCCACTGTTGCCAGGTAGTGCCGCCCCCCCCATTTGTAGCCAGGTAGTGCCCCCTCTGTTGCCAGGTAGACACCCCGACCCCATTGTAGCCAGGTAGTGCTCCCTCCTGTTGCCCAGGTATGCCCCCCCCCATTTACCAGTAGTGCCCCCCCCCATGAGTAAGCCAGGAGTAGTGCCCCCCCCCATGTAGCCAGGTAGAGCACACACTCCCTTGTAGTCCAGGTAGAGCCCCCCCTATGGTAGCCAAGTAGAGCCCCCCCCTTGTAGCCAGGTAGAGCCCCCCCCCCTTGGTAGCCAGGTAAGCCCCCCCCCTTGTACCAGTAGGAGCCCCCCCCCCTTGTAGCCAGTAGAGCCCCCCCGCCTTTGTAGCCCAGGTAGAGCCCCCCCCCCTTGAAGCCAGGTAAAGCCCCCCCCCCTTTGTGTAGCCAGGTAAGCCCCCCCCTATAACTAATAAAAAATAAAATAATAAAAGCCACTTACCTCACCAGAGCTTCCCTGCACACTTCCGAGCTGCCGACTGAGTAGTCTCAGCATCACGGGGGGGGGGTGACCGCAGCTGCGCGTCACTCCCCCTGCGACACTGAGGTGTATGTACCGCGCGCACCGGCGCCGGACATACAGGGGGAGAAGGGAGGAGGGGAGCGATCCTTCTGCCTTCTCCCTGACTGCTGACTGACTGTGAGGCTTTGCACAAGTCAGTAAACTCGCCGGGCGGTGAGCGGCCGGACACTTCAAACCCGCCTGGTAGGAGCGGCCCGGCCTGCGCCAAGGAGCGGCACCAGCGCTACTCTTGCGCCGCGGTCCCCCTGCTGGCGGCGGCAGGAAAGCCAACTCTACCAGGAGGGCGGGACCCCCCCGCCAAAAGCGGGAGAGTTGGCATGTATGCCAGCCGCCAAAAGCGGGAGAGTTGACATGTATGAATTAAGGTCTGGAGACTGGCTAGGCCACTCCATGACCTTAATGTGCTTCTTTTTGATCCACTCTCACTTTAGTTTCCTTGGCTGTATGTTTTGGGTCATTGACTTGCTGGAAAGACCCAGGCCAACGACCCTTTTATTAAAATCCTGGCGGAGGGAAGGAGGTTGTCATTCAGGAATTTACGGTAAAAAACCCAAATGGCTCCATCCATTCTCCCATTGATGCAGTGAATTAGTCCGTGCCCTTAGCAGAGAAAACACCCCAAAACAGAAATGTTTTCCAACTCCCATGCTGACAGTGGTGACGTTGATCTTTGGGTCATAGGCAGCATTTCTCTTCCTCCAAACACAGCGAGTTGAGTTAAGCCAAAGAGCTTGATTTTTGTCTCATCTGACCACAGCACCTTCCCCCAAGTCAGCACAGACTCATCCAGGTGTTCAATGGTAAACTTCAGGCGGGCCTGCACATAGCGCCTTCTGAGCAGGGGGACCTTGCGGGAACTGCAGGATTTTATATACCATTACGGTGTACATGGTGTTACCACTGGGTTTTCTGGTGACTATGTGCTTCCCAGCTGCCTTGATCATTACTAGTTCCACCCGTGTAGTTTCAGGCTGATCTCTCACCTTCCTCATGACAAGGATCCCCCACGAGGTGAGATTTTGCATGGTGCCCCAGATCGATTCGATTGACAGTCGATTTGTATTCTTCCATATTTCTTATTAATGCACCCAACAGTTGTCTCCTTCTCACCCAGCGTCTTACTTATGGTTTTGTAGCCCACTCCAGCTTGGGCAGGTCTTATGATCTTGTCCTGAAATCCTTAGAAAGCTCTTTGGTCTTGCCCATGTTGTAGAGTTAGAGTCTGAAAAAAACTTGAGTCTGTGGACAGTGAGTCTTTTATAAAGGTGACTATTAAGACAAGCTGGTCCCTCTAATCAGGTAAACAGTTGATTAGGAGCAACCTAACTAGGTCTGTAGGAGCCAGAATCATAAGGTTGGTGGGGGATCAAATACTATTTCTCTCAGCAACAATGCAAATAAACATATCATATTAACTATGTGATTTTCTGGATTTTATTTGGATAATCTATCTCTCAATGTTAAAATAAACTCCCCATAAAAATTATAGACTGGGGGGTGGGTTTCATGTCTTTGTCAGTGGGAAAACTTACACAATCAGTAGGGGATCAAATAATTATTTCCATCACTGTATATATATATATGGAAAAAAAAAAAAAAGTACAACTTGTCGCACAAACCACATGACCTCATACGACTGCACTGAGCACAAAAATACATAAAATCGGGATAGAAAGCAGAAAAATAAACATTGTTGTTGGTCGGGCACGACCTTAGGAGAAGCCGCTCAGAGATAAGAGCCAAGGACGGGAGGAGGTCCAAGGCCGCCCCTGTGGAGTTTGGCAGCAGCAGCAGCGCTCGGTCACTTACGTGTGGACGCCGTCAGATCTCCTCCTCTCCATGATGAGAAGAATCCCGGATGGGGTCGTGACCTAAAAATCCACGGCCCGTCCAGCCCCACCGATCACCTGAAGAGAAAGCAGCCACATTCATCAGGAGGGGGGGGGGGACAAGAGGCACAGGGACTGCACCAGCAGAATAGTGAGTGCAGCTCTGGATGTAACACAGGATCAGTATAGGATAAGTAATGTATGTACAGTGACTGCACCAGCAGAATAGTTGAAGTGTCAGCTCTGAGGATTATACAGGAATAACTCCAGTGATCAGTACAGGGAAAGTAATGTATGTACAGTGACTGAGCACCAGCAAATATGTAAGTGCAGCTCTGGCAGTAAAATACAGGATGTAACTCAGGATCAGTACCAGATAAGGTAATGTATGTACACAGTGACTGCACCACAGAATAGTGAGTGCAGCTCTGGTGGATTTAATACAGGCATGTAACTCGAGGATCAGTTAATGTATTACACAGTGACTGCACCACAGAATAGTAAGTGCAGCTCTGGAGTATAATACAGGATGTAACTCAGGATAAGATAATATATGGTACCCAGTACTGCAGCCAGCAGAATAGAGAGTGCAGCTCTGGAGGATAATACAGGATGTAACTCGGGTATCAGTGCAGGATAAGTAATTTAATGTACCCGATGCTACACCAGCAAATGAGTGAGTGCAGACTCTGGTAGGATAAGACAGGATGTAACTCAGGTCAGTAACAGTATAAGTAATGTATGTAAGGTTTGACTGCACCAGCAGAATTGTGGAGCGCAGCTCTGGATGTAACGCAGGATTCAGGTACAGATACATAATGAATGTACACCCAGTGACTGCACTACAGAAATAGCGAGCGCAGCTCTGGAGGATAATACAGGATGTAACTTCAGGATCAGTACAGTATAATAAATGTATGTACACAGTGGGACTGCACCAGCAGAATAGCGATGCAGCACTGGTAGGATTAATACAGGATAAATAATGTATGTACCAGTGACTGCACCAGCAAGAATAGTACTGCAGCTCTGAGTATAATACAGGATGTAACTCAGGATCATACAGGAAAAGTAATGATGTACAGTGACTGCACCACAGATTAGTGAGTGCAGCACTGGAGGATAAACAGGATGTAACTCGGATCATTGCTGGATAAGTAATGTATGTACCCAGTGACTGCACCACAGTATAGTGAGTGCAGCTCGGAGGATTATAAGGATGGTAACTCCAGGATCATACAGTAATTAAGTAATTTATGTTAACAGTGACTGCACCAGCCAAAATAGTGACGCAGCTCTTGAGTATAATTACAGGATGTAACTCAGGATCTGTACACAGGCATAAGTAATGTAGTACACAGTGACGCACCAGCAGAATAGTGAGTGCAGCTCTGGAGGATAATACAGATGTAACTCAGGATCAGTACAGGATAAGTAATGCATGAATATAGTGACAGCAACCAGCAGAACAGTGGAGTGCAGCTCTGGAGGATAAAACAGGATATAACTCAGGATCAGTATAGATAAGAAAATGTATGGTACAGTGACTGCACCATCAAAAAAGGGATGCAGCACTGGAGGATAATACAGGATTGTAACTCAGGATCAGTATAGATAAGTAATGTATGTACACCTGACTGCACCAGCAGAATAGTGAGTGCAGCTCAGGAGATAATACACAGGATAAGTAATGTATGAACACAGTGACTGCACCAGCATAATAGCAAGTGCAGCTCTGGAGTATAATACAGGATGTAACTCAGGATCAGTACAGGATAAGTAATCGTATGAACATTTGACTGCACCACACAATAGTGGAGTCAGCTCTGGAGGAATACAGGTAGTAACTCGGGATCAGTGCAGGATAAGTAATGTATGTACCCAGTGACACACCAGCAGAATAGTGAGTGCAGCTCTGGAGAATAATACAGGATGTAACTCAGGATCAGTACAGGAATAAGTAAAGGTATTATACAGGTGGAACTGCACCACAGAAATAGTGAGCCGCAGCTCTGGAGTATATACAGGATTGTAACTCAGGATCAGTACAGGATAAGTATATGTATGTACACAGTGACTCCAAACCAGCAGAATAGTGAGTGCAGCTCTAGTATATAATACAGGATGTAAACCAGGATCAGTACAGGATAAGTAATGTAAGTACATTGACTGCACAGCCAGAGAAGTGGAGCGCAGCTCCTTGTGAGTAAATACAGGATGTAACTGCAGGAGTCAGTACAGATAAGTAAGGTATGTACACAGAGACTGCACCTGCAGAAAGTGAGTGCAGCTCTGGAGATAATACAGGATGTAACTCAGGAATCAGTATAGGATAAGTAACGTGTATTTACAGTTGACTGCACCAGCAGAATAGTGAGTGCAGCTCTGAGGATATATACAGGGATAACTCAGGATCAGTATAGGATAATAAATGTATGTACAGTGACTGCACCATGCAGAAAAGGAGTGCAGCTCTGGAGGATAATACAGTGATGTAACTCAGGATCAGTATATGATAAGTAATGTAAATGTACACAGTGTACTGCACCACAGAATAGTTATTGCAGCTCTGTAGGATAATACAGGAATAAGTAATGTATGTACACAGTGACTGCACCAGCAGAATAGTAAAGCATCCTCTGTGTAGTAATAATACAGATGTAACTCAGGATCAGTACAGGAAAAGTATTTATGAACAGTGACTGCACCAGCAGAATAGTGATTGCAGCTCTGGAGTGATAATGACAGGATGTAACTCGGGATCAGTGCAGTATAAGTAAAGTATGTACCCAGTGACTGCCCATCAGAATAAGTGAGGTGCAGCTCGGAGGATAATACAGAAGTAACTCATGATCAGTTACAGGATAAAGTAATGTATGTACATTGACTGCACAAGCAGAATAGTGAGCGCACTCCTGGAGTATAATACAGATAGTAACTCAGGATCAGTTACAGGATAAGTAATGTATGTACACAGTTGACTGCACCAGGCAGAATAGTGAGTGCAGCTCTGGAGGATACATACAGGATGTAACTCAGGATCAGTATAGGAGAAGTAATGTATGTAACACAGTGACTGCACCAGCAGAATAGTGAGTGCAGCTCTGTAGTATAATACAGGATGAACTCAGGATCAGTACCAGGATAAGTAATGTATGTTGCAGAGACTGCACCATGCAGAATATAGCGGCAGCTCTGAGTATAATACGATTTAACTTTCAGGATCAGTACAGGATAAGTAATTTGTTGTACACAGTGACCTCAACCAGCAGAATGTAGTGAGTGCAGCTTCTGGAGGATAATACAGGATGTAACTCAAGGATCAGTATAGGATAAGTAATTGTATGTACAGTGACAGCACCAGCAGGAATAGTGATGCAGCTCTGGAGGAAATATACAGTGAAGAGACTCAGGATCAGTAATTATGTACAGTGACTGCAACCAGCAGAACAGTGGAGTGCAGCTCTGTATGTATAATACAGGATGTAACTCAGGAACAGTACAGGATAAGTAATGTATGTAGACACAGTGACTGCACCATCAGAATAGTGAGTGCAGCTCTGGAGGATAATACCAGATGTAACTCAGGATCATAACAGGATAAGTAATGCATGTATTATAGTGACTGCACCAGCAGAACAGTGAGTGCAGCTCTGGAAGATAATACAGGATTAACTCCAGGAATCAGTAAAGGATAAGTAATGTATGTAACAACAGTTACTGCAACCAGCAGAATAGTGAGTGCAGCTCTGGAGGATAATACAGGATAGTAACTCAGGATCATAACAGGATACATAATGCATGTATATAGTGACTGCACCAGCAGAGACAGTGGAGTGCAGCCTGTTGAGTATAATACAGGATGTAACTCAGGATCAGTACAGGATAAAGAAATGTAATGTACAGTGACTGCACCACAGAATAGTGATCAGCTCTTGAGGATTATACAGGATGGTAACTCAGGATCAGTAAGGATAAGTAATGTATATTCACAGTGACTCACCAGCAGAATTAGTGAAGCGCAGCTCTGAGGATAATATCATATATAACTCAGGATCAGTGCAGGATAAGTTAATGTATATACAGTGACTGTACCAGCAGAATAGTGAGTGCACCTCCTGGAGTAGAAATACAGGAAATGTAACACATGATTCAGTACAGATAAGTTAATGTATGTACACATTGACTGCACCCCAGCAGAATCGAGCGCAGCACTGAGGATAATACAGTATATGTAAACTCAGTGATCATATAGGATAGTATTGTATGATACAGTGACTGGCACCAGCAGAAAGGGAGTGGCAGACTCTGGAGGATAATACAGGATGTAACTCAGGAGCATATAGGATACGTAATAAATGTAATATACACAGTGACTGTGCACCAGCAGAATAGGTGGCGAGCTCTGGAGATAATACAGGATAAAACTCAGACCAGTGGCAGGATAATTAAATGTATGTACGCAGTGGACTGCACCAGCAGAAATAGCGAGTGCACTCTGGATGTAACTCAGGATCAGTACATATAAGTAATGTATGTACACAGTGACTGCACCAGCAGAATATGATGCAGCTCGAAGATAAAACAGGATATAACTCAGGATCAGTGCAGGATAAGTAATGTTTGTACAGTGACTGCACCAGCAGAATAGTGAGGCGCAGCACTGGAGTATAATACAGGATAAGTAATGTATGTACAGTGACTGCACCAGCAGAATAGTGAGTGCAGCTCTGGGGTATAATACAGGATAAGTAATGTATGTACCAGTGATAAATCTACTCTCATCATCCATAACCATTGCCCCCATCACGCAGGCAGCGCTCACCTGGTACTCCACCTCCATGCTGCCATTGTACAGCGCCGTCTGGTAGAAGCACTCCTGCCTCCCGGCCGGCAGCAGGAAGGTCAGCTCCGAATCCTGCGGTTGGGTCAGCGCCGCTGAGATCAGGGGCAGCAGCAGGAGCCCCAGGCCGCGTACCGAAGCCATAAGATCGGCTGAGACTCGGCTCTGACTCTGAGGCGGCTTCCGCACAAACAGCTCCGCCTCCGATTGGCTCAGCCGTCCGTCAGTAACTTCATACTGACTTCTCATTGGTCCACGAAGCCATCGCTCCAGAAATGCCGCTCTCTCATTGGATGATGTACACTGGCCCCGCCCCTCGGTTGATCCTCCATGTAAGGGCAAGAAGCTGACCTGTACCAATGAGATTGGCGGCGGAGTCGCAGCGGATCACCTATAGCGGGGAGGGCAGGGCTGCGAGCGACCTCTGCTCCCCGGAGGATGGCGGCCGCCTGTGCCGTGCTGACTGCCCTGATTACAACACAGGCAAAGCAGCGGGAAACACCAGAGACTCTGTACACAGGGACGGGAGGCGGCAGAGCAACAGGGAGACTAGAGGGAACGCGTAACGACAGCCGGGAACAATGGCGCCGCCCCTTCATACAGACCACGCCCCATGTTCTAGGCCACACCTCTTGTTTTTTGGGGTCCACCTCACACCCATAGATCATAACTGACACTTAAAAACCATGGGCCTCATTCACCAAAACTGTCTCCCAGGCAGTAAGACATAGCAACCAATCAGAGCCCATAGCAACCAGAGCTCATAGCAACTAATCAGAGCTCATAGCAACCAATCAGAGCCCATAGCAACCAATCAGAGCCCATAACAACTAATCAGAGCTCATAGCAACCATTAAGAGCTTATAGCAACCAATCAGAGCTCATAGCAACCAGATTCCATAGCGACCAATCAGAACCCATAGCAACTAATCAGAGCTCAGAGAAACCAATCAGAGCCCATAGTGACTAATCAGATCCCATAGCAACCAATCAGAGATCACAGCAACCAGATCCCATAGCAAACAATCAGAACCCATAGCAACTAATCAGAGCTCAGAGAAACCAATCAGAGCCCATAGTGACTAATCAGATCCCATAGCAACCAATCAGATCACAGCAACCAGATCCCATAGCAAACAATCAGAGCCCATAGCAACCAATCGGAGATCATAGCAAACAATCAGAGCCCATAGGAACCAATCAGCCCATAGTAACCAATCAGAGCTCATAGCAACCAATTAGAGCTCATAGCAACTAATCAGCCCATAGTAACCAATCAGAGCTCATAGCAACCAGAGCCCATAGTAACCAATCAGAGCCCATAGCAATCAGTCAGCTCATAGCAACCAATCAGAGCCCATAGCAAACCAATCAGTCTCATAGCAACCAATCAGGGCTCATAGCAACCAATCCAGACGTCATATCGACCAAACAGATCCATAGCAACCATCAGAGTCCATAGCAACCAATCAGCTCATAGCAACCAATCAGAGTCCATAGCAACCAATCAGCTCATAGCAACCAATCAGATCCCATAACAACCAGAGTCCATAGCAACCAATCAATCCCCATAGCCACCAATTGAATCTCATGGCAAACAATCAGAGGTCAGCTTTCATTTTTCCAGAACACTATATGAAATGAAAGCTGAGCTCTGATTGGTTGCACTTTTATCCATATTACATTTTTTATCTTTTCTAAATCAATGACTAGTCTTTTTTGACCTTTTTTTTTATAAATTCACAATTTTATTTGACATTTTTATCTTATATTTTTGTTCATTTTACATTTTTTCTTTTTTTTTCAGTTTATAGTTTTTTTCTTACCTACATTTGTAAATTTACATTTTTATTTGCTTTTTTATGCTTACATATTTAGAAATTATTTTTATATCTTTGATATCATGTTTTTCATTTTTAATTCAAACTTGTGCTTAACAATACCTTATTACTAGAAACATTAATTTTGTTACGGAATCCCCATTGTGTAAAATTTCATTATTTCCTTCCCTTTCTGGGAAGTGAGGTTATGGTGTAGTTATGTCCACAGCCACCACGTAAAATAGTATATAACGTATGCATGCACTGTATCTGAGATTTCTACTAGTAACTTAGGGCCAAATGTATGAAACTGTCTAGGTCTAAGACTTTCTTTGTTGCCGATAGCAACCAAAGCCCACAGCAACTAATCAGAGCTCATAACAACCATTCAGAGCTCATAGCAACCAATCAGAGCCCATAGCAACCTATCAGAGCCCATAGCAACCAACCAAAGCCCATAGCGCCCATTTCGGGCCAACCCCTCAACTAGCAACCAATCAGAGCTCATAGCCACCAATCAGAGTCCATAGCGACCAATCAGAGTCCATAGCGACCAATCAGAGCCCATAGCGACCAATCAGAGCCCATAGCAACCAATATTTGGGCAGGGCCCACTGCACCGCTATGCCCAGAGTCCCATAATTCTGTTAAGATGCTGTGGTCAGTGGTGTCCATGGCATCTAGATGGTTAATATAGGGAGGGGGCTCCCTCTGTCACCCCCGGGCCCTGCTACATCGCGATTTCTGGGCAACCATGGTGGCCAAATAATGGCCCCAGGATCTGTCACATACAGGAGCTTATTAGGCCCTACCACAGACAGAGTCTAATAGGCTCTTGTCCTGACTATAATACATAGCAATCCAGTAATTTGTGGTTATCTATTATACAAGTGATCACATAGTCTAGGCCTATATTGGGAGTAAAAAAAAAAAAGGAGAAAGCAAATAATGTACACCTACTTGCCGACTGCCCATAGACTATGAGCATCCAGGCAGTGGCCATTTATCTCTGCATGGATGTTCTGGAAGTAATTGTGCTGCTGTGTTAGTGGAGAGCCGGCTGTCAGCATTAGCCGGGCTCTCCACTGAGAAGACAGGGATGCTTTATTACCTCCCTGGATTCTTGATCACTGTGTATACAGAACTCAATGAGCGCTGTATACACAGGCAGGGAGCCTGTATTGGCTTCCTGCTTCCCGTTGCCGATGGCCACGTGACTGCGAGGACTCGGTAACTGCAAAAGCTGCTGGGTGTTATCAGACATAGATGAGCTCTGCAGACTGTGCAGCAGATAGATTTCCTTTAATATACCAGACCCAGTTACAGGGGAAATCACCCAAAAAAAGTGATATAGAAATGTCGTCCAAAAAACTTTCTAATCATATTGGGAGGGAGGGGGGGCACAATATGTAAAACAAAGTCACAAAAAAACACGCAAAATAAATTAGTAAAATAAAAACTAACAGCCCAAACTGCTACGTTTACCCCACCTGCCCCAACCCTAAATCCTAAAAAGAATAAATTTGAAAATGACGTAAACATAAAGCCTAACACATAACGAGAAAAAGGCGGAAAAAAAAATAGTACCATAACCAAGCGCAAGAAAGCGTGAAACTGTGCCCATCAGGAAGAGGGGTAAACAGCTCTGGTTAAAAATAAATACATAAATAAAACAAACAAAAATCCCTGATAACACAATAAAAAAAAATTATTAGAAAAAAAGTGCAGATAATAGTTATTGCCGAGTCCGTAACAATCCAGTCTACTCAACAATGATGTTATTTAATCTGTACAGGGAATAAAAACAACTTTATTTATTCAGCCTAAAAGAAAAAAAAAACTAATAAAAAGGGATTTAAAAAAACCCTTATGTAACCCAACAATGTAGAAATGAAATCATCAATTTATCCTGCAAAGTAAAAGCCCTCACACGGCAGGTAAAAATTATGTTTTTAGAACATTGTGACATAAAAATGTTGGGGCCCTATTTATCAAAACTGTCTCCCAATAAGATTGTCTGTCGCCCATAGCAACCAATCAGTGCTCATAGCAACCAATCAGCGCTCATAGCGACCAGAGCCCACAGCAACCAATCAGAGCTCATAGTAACCAGAGCCCATAGCAACCATTCAGAGCTCATAGTAACCAGAGCCCATAGCAACCAATCAGAGCTCATAGAAACCAATCAGTGCTCCTAGTAACCAATCAGAGCTCATAACAACCAATCAGAGCCCATAGCAACCAATCAGAGCCCACAGCCACCAATCAGAGCAACCAGTCAGAGCCTATAGCAACCAAAGATCATAGCAACCAGAGTCCATAGAAACCAATCACAGCCTATAATAAAAAAGGCAAATAAATATGTAATTTCCGTAAAATTATGTAACACATAGGGCGACACGTATGAACCTGGCGCCGACTTGACGGTTTTACCTCTGTTTTTAATAGTGTATAATCCGACAGTCTGTATGAAAGTGTCTCACAGCACTTTATAGACGTGTCCCATTCTAGGCCAAAAATAGTCTCAGCCACTTTGATACCGGTATGGATTTGTACGACTGTTTCACATCAAACGTTGGCGCATTGTACCCCTCTGGCGAGACACTTTGGCGCATTCCAAAGTGTTGTGTCTGGTGCAGTTTTGGTGTTCGATGGATCATACATCTATAGAACCGGACTAAGACAGTTTGTTTGGCTCAAAGCACGAAAAATGGTGCAGCCCCGTTCATACATGTCGCACATTGAGAGTGAGAAGTCTTGTCCATGGTGAGACGAGGTGATGGTGCCACCGCCTGCTCCTAGCATTGTATGAGGCGCTCCACGTGATTCGGCAGATTGCTACAAGTTGTTTCCTGACAAGATTGTGGTCATCTATAGTTCCCTTATTTCTGGGTGGGGTGACAAGGGCGATGAGAGTCACAGCAGAGACAGCAGAGACATGGAGCTGCTGGTATTTCTAGGTAAGGTTTTGCAGATGGATTTTGTCACTGTAGGGATTATCAGATTTGTTGTTCGTAGCCCCTTGGGTCCCATTAGAAGATCTGTACCAGGGTCCCCACCAACCATGTGCCTTTATAATACTGGTCTCTTCATATGAGACAAGGGGGTTACCACTCCTTTGGGCTCCAGGGCCCAGGTGTGACTGCTACATTGACGCTATAGGAGATAATTCACAATGAAAGGAGCTCTATATGGATATAAGCCACCTCTATCAATGACCATCATCATGGCTAGTCTATGGATATATATATTCACTCTTACAGCTACCTCTATCAATGACCATCATCATGGCTAGTCTATGGATATATATATATACTCGCTCTTAAAGGCACCTCTATCAATGACCATCATCACAGCTAGTCTATGGATATATATATTCACTCTTACAGCTACCTCTACCAATGGCCATCATCATGGCTAGTCTATGGATATATATATATATATATATATATTATATATATATATATATATTCACTCTTACAGCTACCTCTAGGCTAGAGGTAGCTGTAAGAGTGAATTATATATTATATATATATATATATATATCCATAGACTAGCCATGATGATGACCATTGCTAGAGGCTCTAGCAATGGTCATCATCATGGCTAGTCTATGGATATATATTTCGCCCTTAAAGCCACCTCTATCAATGGTCATCATCATGGCTAGTCTATGGATATTTATATATTCACTCTTACTGCTACCTCTAGCAATGGCCATCATCATGGCTAGTCTATGGATATATATATATACTGTATATATTTGCTCTTAAAGCCACCTCTATCAATGACCATCATCATGGCTAGTCTATGGATATACTGTAAACTGTATATTTGCTCTTAAAGCTACCTCTATCAATTGACCATCATCATGGCTAGTCTATGGATATATATATTCGCTCTTAAAGGCACCTCTATTAGTGACCATCATCATGGCTAGTTTATGGATATATATATATATATATATATATATATATATATATATATATATATATATATATATATATATTCACAATTACAGATCCCTCTATAAATGGCCATCATCATGGCTAGTCTATGGATATATATATATATTTTTGCTCTTAAAGCCACCTCTATCAATGACCATCATCATGGCTAGTCTATGGATATATATATACTCGCTCTTAAAGCCACCTCTATCAATGATCATCATATATTGCTCTTATGAAGCTACTTATATACAGATCTATGTACATGGCTAGTCTATTGAAGATCTGAATAGGAGTGTGAGTGTAAAGGCATGTTCACACGGTTTAAATTGGGCCGTATTTCGGTCCGTAATTACGCGCCGAAGTGCGCCAATTACGGGCCGAAAACGGCCCATTCATTACGGTAATTCACAGTTCTCATAGAGAACTATGGATTACGTCTCCTCTCCCTGCTCGGCGAAGCGTATACACGCCGCTAGCAATGACTGTCTATGGGCCGGCGAAGTGCCGGCCCCCCGCTCCTTCCCCCGCTCCCGCCCCGCCCCCGTCCACACGACGTAATTGCGGGGCGTAATTACGTCCCGCAATTAAGCCGTGTGAACATAGCCTAACAGTAAAAACATAAATGCTCTTCAAAAGCTTGGATAAGAGAGCACTGGCTTTATGATTAAAATCCTGGTAATGAGGAATTTCAGGGCCCAGTCCAG
The DNA here is from genome assembly GCA_025379985.1 of Phyllomedusa bahiana. Lineage (NCBI taxonomy): Eukaryota > Metazoa > Chordata > Amphibia > Anura > Hylidae > Phyllomedusa > Phyllomedusa bahiana. The sequence continues at coordinate 173,105 of JAODAL010003069.1, forward strand.
GTGGTCCAGAGTGAAAAGCAGTGGCATAGCTAGTAAGGGGGCGGCCTGACAAGGGGTTGGCACACTTTCCAAATCTCCCGTACCACCGGCAGAGCTGTCAAATCTCCCAGGCACCATGAACGGTTGAATGGTGCTATGTCCCCAGAGGCGTAACTTGAAACCTCTGGGCCCTAGTGCAAAAAGTGAAATGGGCTCCCCAGCTACCATGTGCCATTTACAGTGCTGCTGTCTCCTTATGTGGGATGAGGGCTTTTGGGCCCCCACAAGCTGCAGGGCCCGGTAGCAACTGTTACCTCTGCACCCCCTATAGCTATGTCCCTGGTCCGCACCATCTGCAGCAGGAGATGGCTGTGATGTACACTTGCGCTCCCACATTAATGGCCAGGAACAGAGCTAGCTCTGATCCCAGCTAGGTAACCACCTAGATATCGGTAGCTTTTGCAGCAGCTAGATGGCAAACAAAGGGAGAGGCTCCCACTGTTACCCATGGGCATCCCTGCAACACAATCACAAGGTGCCCATGGTTGCCATGACAGTCAGAGGCCAAATAATGGCCTCCGGGTCTGTCATATACAGAAGACTATTAGGCTCCTGTCACATATACTATGCAACGTGCTACTATGTATTATAAAAATGTTCAAGCAATGGCATAGTCTGGTCCTGTACTGGGAATAAAAAAATTAAAAAAATTGAGCAGAAGGCAAATAAAAATGTTTAAACAAATTAATAGAATTTAAAAAAAAACAAATAGAAAACTGGTTATTTCCCAATAAAACTGAAACAGCAGAACCAATATATAATAAAATATAAAATTGTATTGATTATGATAAAAAAAGTAATAAAATAATTTAAAACAAAAACCAAGAAAATGAATTGTGACAGTGTCAAAAGCCGCTAAAAAATTTTTGTACAAAGAATGATTATAATCTCCTAAAATACAATGATTAATTATGGAATAAATATATATTATAGTGAAAATTACCAGCATGTGAGTAAAAAATACATATCACAATAGAGGTATAAGTTATTACATAAATTCATAAAAAGTGATGATGTGTTAAACATATAATACAAAGCAGATAACCCAGAAAAACGCCCCAGAAAGGATGTATGCAAATCAGAAAAACTTACCTATATGGATAAAGTGCAAGCGCCAATAGGCTAAATATACAGGGTAAGGTAATAGAGTAAAAAGCATAAGGGAATATAAGTGAGGTTACCGATCACTGTAGAAAAAGCCCCGATGGGTTATATCAGCTGGTGTCCAGTAGGGAGGTTGAAGGGGGCAGTTTATATTTGTGGTGTCTAGTAGGGGGTTGAAGGGGGCAGTTTTATATTAGATGAGTTGGTCCAGTAGGGAGGTTGATGGGGGCAGTTTATATTAGCTGGTGTCCGGTAGGGGGCTGAAGGGGCAGTTTATATTAATCTGGTGTCCAGTGGGAGTTGAAGGGGGCAGTTTATATTAGCTGGTGTCTAGTAGTGGGGTGCAAGGGGGCAGTTTATATTAGCTGGTGTCCAGTAGGGAGGTTGAAGGGGGCAGTTTATATTAGCTGCTGACGAGTAGTGGGGTGCAAGGGGGCAGTTTATATTACTGTGTCCAGGAGGAGGTGAGGGGGCGGTTTATATTAGCTGGTGTCCAGTAATGAGGTTGAGTGGGCAGTTTATTTTATCGGGTGTCCAGTAGGGAGGTTGAAGGGGGCAGTTTATATTATCTGGTGTCCAGTAGGGAGGTTGAAGGGGGCGGTTTATATTAGCTGGTGTCCAGTAATGAGGTTGAGTGGGCAGGTTATATCAGCTGGTGTCCAGTAATGAGGTTGAGTGGGCATTTATATCAGCTGGTGTCCAGGAGGGAGGTTGAAGGGGGCAGTTTATATTATCTGGTGTCCAGTAGGGAGGTTGTAATGGGGGCAGGTTTATATTATCTGGTGTCCAGTAGGGAGGTTGAAGGGGGCGGTTTATATTAGCTGGTGTCCAGTAATGAGTTTGAGGGGGCAGTTTATTTTAGATGGTGTCTAGTAATGGGATTGAAGGGGCAGTTTATATTAGCTGGTCTCCGATAGTGGGAATTAGGGGGCAGTTTATATTAGCTGGTGTCTAGTAGGAGGGTTGAAGGGGGCAGTTTATATTAGCTGCTGCCCAGTATGGGGGTTGAAGGGGGCAGTTTATATAATCTGGTGTCCAGTAGGGAGGTTGATGGGGGCAGTTTATATTATATGGTGTCAAGTAATGGGATTGAAGGGGCCGTTTATATTATGTGGGGGCTAGTAATGTGATTGTAGGGGGAGTTTATAATATCAGGGGTCCAGTATGGGGGTTGAAGGGGGCAGTTTATATTATCTGGTGTCCAGTAGGGAGGTTGAAGGGGGCAGTTTATATTATCTGGTGTCCAGTAGGGAGGTTGAAGGGGGTAGTTTATATTATCTGGTGTCCAGTAATGAGTTTGAGTGGGCAGTTTATATTAGATGGTGTCTAGTAGTGGGGCTAAGGGGGCAGTTTATATTAGATGGTGTCTAGTAATGGGATTGAAGGGGCAGTTTATATTAGCTGGTCTCCGATAGTGGGGTTTAGGGGGCAGTTTATATTACCTGGTCTCCGATAGGGGGAATTAGGGGGCAGTTGATATTAGCTGGTGTCTAGTAGGCGGGTGGAAGGGGGCAGTTTATATTAGCTGCTGCCCAGTATGGGGGTTGACGAACGACTTTATATTAATTGGTGTCCAGTAATGGGAGTTATAGGGTCCAATTTATATTACCTAATGTCCATTGGGGGGGTTGTAGGGGCCAATTTATGTTAGCTGGTGTCCAGAATGGGGTTGAGGGACTACTTTATTTTACTCAGTCCAGTAGGGACGTTTGGGGCACAGTTTTTTATTAGCTGGATTCCAGTACAGATATTTGGAGGGACCAGTTTAGTATTAGCTGGAGTCCAGTAGCAAAGTGGGGCTGGGTCATATTACCCCAGTGTAGTCCTGTTCTTCGAGGAGGGTCAGGTTAGGGTTATATGACTTTGTCCAATGTGGGGAGAACTTTAGTGCCCAGAATCAGTTATAAAACGGGGAAGGGAGCCATGGCTGTTGTGTTCCCTGATGTTTATTAGTCTGTACTTTTTTTTGATTCTAGGTTAGGTATGAAACCCAGGGGGGGGCAATTAATTTTCCATGGGGCCGCATGGGAAAGTGCGATGGTTTTGGGGGGCCGGGAAAAAAAAAACATAGGATGAACGGGAAAAAAAATTTTTTTGGGGGAATCTTTGGGGAAACTTACTGGGGGATGTATCTATATACCTGCTATCACTCCCCGGGCCATTTTATTGGGTTTTACACCTGTCCAATGCTCTTTTTTCATTTAAATTTCTTCAGCCAATCACTGGCGGCAAACTAGTGCATTAGGCTTGTAAAGACATGGTAAGAAATTTGATTTCAAAACCGGGGTGTTGGGGAAGAAAGGTTTTTTAGTGTTTTTTTTGGTGGCATGGTTGTTGGTGCAGAAGGGTGGTCTGAGTATTTCAAAACTGTGATCCCCGGGGATTTTCACGCAAACATTCTGGGGTTTAAGAAATGGCCAAAAAAAAGAAAAACATCCTAGCGGCAGCCCTGTGGGCGGAAATCCTTTTTGGGCCCAGGGGTCAAAGGGAATGGGCAGACTGGTTCGAGTGATAAAAAGGCAACAGTGACTCAAAAACCCACCCGTTACAACCAAGGTAGGCAGAAGAATCTCGAACCCACATTCGGCCAATTTTGAGCAGATGGGCTACGCAGCGAAGCCCAAACCCCGGGTGCCATCCTTTCAGCAAGAACGGGAAATGAGGCTAAATTTCCCCAAGCTCATCGAAATTGGACGTAGAAGTTTGGGAAAAAAAAAACGTTGGCCCTGGCTGATGATCTGATTTCTGTGGCATTGGGATGGTAGGGTCAATTTGGGCGTAAACACATGAAAGCAGGGATCCATCCTGCCTTGTATCAAGGGGTTCGGGCTGGTGGTGGTGGTGTCGGTTGGGGATATTTTCTTGGCACTTTTTGGGCCCCCCTTTTGGTCCCAATTGGCTCTTGCAACACTTGTGGAATCTATGCCAAAAGAATTGGGCAGTTTGAAGGAAAAAAAAAAAAAGGGGGCCCAAACCCTTTACTGCATGTGTACCAAATAAAGTGGCCGGTGAGTGTTTATGATGGTACACAGAAAGGGCAGGTATTACAGCTCTCCTCAGAAAGGTAGGATGTAGATGTATTGTCCCCTCTTGGGCAGGTTAAAAGCCCCCTCAGTCAGGTAATAGAAAAGGTACCCGCAGGAGGAAGGTATATAGATAGGTACAGCCCCCATCAGGCAGGTTTTATAGATGGGACACTCCCTCAGGCGGATATGATAGGTACAGCTCTCCTAGGCATATTAGATGGTAAGCCCCCCTCAGGCAGGTATATAGAAGGTACAGCAACCTAGGCAGGTATTAGATAGGTACAGCCCCCTCAGGCGGGTATTAGATGGTACAGCTCTCTAAGGCAGGTATATAGAAGGTACAGCTCTCCTCAGGCAGGTATATAGATAGGTACAGCTCCCCTCGGGAGGTATATAGATAGGTCAGTCCCTCAGGCAGGTATATAGATAGGTACAGCTCCCCTGGGCAGGTATATAGATGGGTACAGTCCCCTAGGCGGGTTTTTGATCAGGTACAGCTCCCCTCAGGAGGTATATAGAAAGATATGCTCTAATCAGGGGGTAAAAGTTAGTTAGGTGTGTCCCCAGGCGGGTATATAGTGTTGGGTGTGTCCCCAGGCAGGTATATGATATTAGGTGTGTCCCAGGCAGATATATAGTTAGGTGTGCCCCAAAGGGCAGGAAATAAAATAGCTAGGTGTGCCCCACAGGCAGGTATATAGATAGTTATGTTTTCCCAGGCAGGTATATAGAAAGTAGGTGTGTTCCCGGGCGGGTATATAGAAAGCTGGTTGTTCCCAGGCGATTATAGAAAGCGGTGTGTTCCCAGGCAGGTATATAGAAAGCTAGGGTTTCCCGGGCAGGTTATAGCTAGTTAGGTGTGTCCCCGGGCAGGTATATAGATAGTTAGGTTTTTTCCCCCGGGGCAGGTATATAGTTGGGTTGTCCCCGGGGAGGAAAATTAGAAAGCTAGGTGTGCCCCCAGGAGGATAAAAAAGCTGGGTGTTCCTTTCAGGCAGGTATATAGTAGGGTGCCCCGGGCAGGATATAAAAGCTAGGTGTTCCCAGGCGGTATATAGATAGCTGGTGTGTCCCCAGGCAGGATTAGTTTAGGGCCCAAAAATTTAAAAAGCAAAAACACTGATATACCCTGGCTTACCTTTTCCCCGGGCCGAGCCCTGTCTTCACCCGAGGAGCTTCCCGGGGTGGTGGGGTGGCGTCATGCCGCCGGCGGGGCGCCCCCGTCATCCTGGGGCCCCACAAGTTTTTACTGTGTGCGCCCAGGAGAGGCAGCCGCGGTGAGCAAGGGGCATCGCGTCGCTGCCTAATTCCCAGCAATAGTACGCGACGGCCCGCGGGGGGCCTCTAAGGGAAACCCGCCCGGGGGGCCTCTCAGCTACCCCCCGGCCGCGGCGGCCTCCAGCAAAACCCCGCGGCGGCCCCCTCAGCAATACCCGGCCGCGGCGGCCCTCAGCAATACCCCGGCGCGGCGGCTTCAGAATGCCCGCCGCGGCGGCCTCTCAGCAATGCCCGGCCCGGGGCCTTCAGCAATACCCGGGCCCCGGGGCCCTCGCAATGTCCGGCCGCGGCGGCCTTCAGCAATGCCCCCGGCCCCGGCGGCCTCTCAGAATGGGGCCCGGCCCCCCGGCGGCCTCTCAGAATGTCCCGGCCGCGGCGGCCTTCAGCAAGCCCGGGGCCCCGGGGGGGCCTCTCAGCAATCCCCGGGGCCCCGGCCCCTCGCAAAGCCCCCGGGCCCCGGGGCCCTCGCAATACCGGCCCCGGCGGCCTCCAGCAAAACCCGGCCCCGGCGGCCCTCACAAACCCGGCCCCCGGCGGCCTCTCAGCAATACCCCCCGGGGGGGGGCCTTCCAATTTCCGGCCGCGGGGGCTTTCACGCTATATTTGCAGCCGGGGGATCGTACGCCGGGGCCCCCCTCCGACGAGCTAGGGGCCTATTTTTCCAGGTTGCTGTAGACTGAGGAGCATATGGGGCTCTCTTACATAGGGACAGAGCCACAGCTGCATATAATAGCTTGATTGTCCTCCTGTTCAGAAACCAGATGCCATCTATGCACCCCTTTGCCTGACCCCTAATATATCAGCTAATTTATTTGTGCTCTTTACTCACTCAGGGCTCGTTGGGATGGAACTGGTTGTGGTGACCTCAGGTAAGATCTGCCAGGCTTCATGTAGAACATTTCAGAGGAACAGCCCAAAAATTTGTATAACGAGGTAGCAAACAAAACCATCTTGGGATCGATTAAAAAGCATTGTATAAAGGAGTTTTTCCCCTCTCAACATTGATGGCTATTGTAGGGGATGCCATCAATGGGTGAAGGGGGGGGTCCAGCTTGGAAACTAATGGGAGGCCTGACTACCTGGTCTCTATTCAAATCACAGAGGTTTTGGGTCTTGCTCTCAATATAGGTTCCAGTCATTGATGGCATCTCCTACTGTTATGCCATCAACGCCTGAAATGAGACAACCCCCTTTAAGGGTTGTTTTATCTCAAAGTTTCATAGGATGCAGAAGAAATAATGCTTTCTTTGCTTGTCACTTCCTGGCAAGCTGTCTGTAATTAGCATATGACTCCAGTTTCAGATTCTTGTTTATTGTCTAATTAAAATAAAAATTTCCTTCTTGAGGGCCGGGAAGTGTCTGGGTAAAAGTAAGCAGTAGAGTAATACTGTATTTTTTCTGAAAGATCAGATAACAAACAAGCTCTCACTGTCTGGAGTTCTGTGTGCCACGACCTGTATGATGATGTCACTCCCTGCTATCAGATAGAATAAACAGCAGGGGAGAAGGAGTACACAGGTCGGTCACTTGGGAAACCTGAGAGCCCTCAGAAGTGATAAAATCACTTGTAGCCCCTTAACAAAAAAAGATGAACAAAGCAATATATTTGGAAAACATCTTCATTTAGTGTTCCGTACATTTTGAAAGCTAAGCTATTCTTTGTAGTGAGACAACCCCTTTAAGCTATTATAGCAGGGTAAATGTCAGGTTGATATTTGAAACATTATACGTCAGGCACGACACACCGGAATGCGCCTAAATTAGGTGTATCAAATGTAATAGCAATTATATGCTATGCACCTACACTATACTATGCGCCCAGATTATGCACATCAATTATACTATGTAAGGTAGACCAGACATCGGACAGGTTCATTCATTCAGGTGCACTATACACTCATTTAATGCATCTTAAAACTGGCGTGGCGGCGCCTCTTTCTTGACATGTCGTCCATAGTATTTATGTACTTAGAAGTAGAGTCACTCTGTAAATACAGGACAATATCTACCAGATATCGAGCCTCAGTTATTCCTGTAGTGTACTCTAGAGCTGCAGACACAATAATGCATGCTTCACAGCTGAAATCTCCCAACCTTCACTGCAAGAACTTGTCTAGGTGATTTGAATTATAGGCCATGTAATTTTCCTGCAAACACTGCCCTGTAATCTGGTAAATATATTCATTATAGGAGACCATGTATTATCTGTACTGTGACATCACTGTGTGTATTATCCCTGTACTGTGATATCACTGTGTGTATTATCCTGTACTGTGACATCACTGTGTGTATTATCGGTGTGGTGTTACATCCCTGTGTATTATCCTGTACTGTGACATCACTGTGTGTATTATCCCTGTACTGTGACATCACTGTGTATTATCCCTGTACTGTGACATCA